>JAIPRL010010592.1:0-15152 GCA_025469235.1 Pemphigus obesinymphae
CATACATACATACATACATACATACATATATACATACATACATACATACATACATACATACATACATACATACATACATACATACATACATACATACATACATACATACATACATACATACATACATGCATGCATGCATGCATACATACGAGTACATATATTAAAAAAATAAAAATTAAAAATATCACATCATTGTAAAACCAATATCACTACGCTTAGAATCTAAAATATATTCAGATTAATTATATAGGTACAGTATAAATTAATAAACATTTTGGTAAATTTTCAAACTCCTCCAAAAATGCTATCGCGTTTTCACATCATTTTCATAAAGTATTTACAAAACGATATATATGCATATATAATATCATTTGGAAAGTGTTAATGAAAATGAAATGAATATTTTCTACTCAGATTTTACTACAAACCATCTGTAATTTTTTTTCAATCTATATAATAGAAAGTGGTTTTATAAATATTCAATTCAAATTTTGTGTTTTGAAGATGAAAATGGCTAAAAAAAAATATAAATATATACTCTATTAACTGTAATTCTGCACTTTTTCCATTACCCGATAATAATATTTATAATCTTCGTGAATCATAAATATACATTGTATATTCAATATTGTATACATACGTATAATTAACAAAATTCAATGTCATCATTATATATATAAAATATATATAAAGTGGATCATAAATTACTATATAACAATATAGGTATATATTTATAATTTTAACATATAATGTATGGTTGAAATAATATGAAATATCTTGAAAATTTTTTACTAGGTAATAGTTATTAAATTTTAATCCGTATTGTTTTTTTTTCAGGAAAATTTTTTTTAAATTAGCTATTTATCAGGAAACAATAATCTGTAGGTATAATATATACAGTGTATGTAGGTTATTATAATTATTTATTGGTATATATTAATATATTCAATTATATTAGGTAATTTTGTAAAAAAATTTCAGTAGTTTTGCATATTAAACACGACAAATTTAAATTTATTTTATAGGGTGTCTCATTGACCAATGTTCTAATAAATGCACTATTTAGTACCTACTGTTAAAAAGACGCCACACATCCGATTTTTAAGGGATTTTGTATGGGAAATTTTTATTTTAAATTTCAAGATAAATAAAAATCAAATGTTAAAAAAATTTAAAAATTCAATATTTTAACAGCTCATAAAACGTGTAAAATTGCATATTTTAAAACTCGGCTCCATGAGTTGCTGAATAATGTCGTTAACTATAATTTGTTTTTTGTTTCGTATTTCTAATATGTTTATAAATTGAAAAAAATTTTAAATGCTAATGCAAGTTTTTTATTGAAAAATTGTCAGTGTGGCGTCCTCTTATTATCTTGGTATTTATTTTTTTTTTAATTTTGCTGCTCCAGTCCTTTATAAAATTATTAAAATATTTCAACTTCAATGATTAAAAGAAATGAAAATATCAAACATAACTAGGCGTCTATTCTAAATTCATTTAAATTTAACATTTCTATGTGTTTCAATCGGACATTTTGAAATATCTCAGGAAAATATAAATTATAATCTACAGCCATCGCAGATATTGTTTTTACACAATTGAAATATATAATTTATACGTATACGTAGGTATAATTTGTATGTTATATTATATTATTCATATACTGTTTATGAGCTAGGAAACTAATCACGTGCGTTGAAATCCGTTTAAAAATAAATTATCGAAATAATTTTTATAGGTATATACGATTTATAAATACAGAAAACGTATAGAATGCGATTTTATATTAGGTCCTATACGTTATAATTTGTATTTGCATTAGGTTTTATTGCGATACACTGCGCGTGTGTCACCACCCTGTACAATTAAACGATTTAACTCGACTCGACGCCATAATATGATATTATTTCAAACAAAAACAAATAGGTACATATACCTCTAGGTACCTACATTATTATATATACCGGCTACCTATATTACCCAGTGACCGGTATAATATGCCCGGTATGCTTTTCGGAACACAGGAAATAAGTGCGAATTCGTTATGACATAACCAACCATAACGCGTCAAATGGACACGTACTGGACGTTAAATTAAAACGAGTAAAAAATGCACTTGGCAAACGTCCTCCTACAAGCGCAACTAGCCTGATTCCGTCTCGGAGAAAGCGGTCAAAACGTAATGCGGCGGCGGGACACACACTCGTGAATATCAATTATTGGCCACATTCAAAGGGGAAATAGTATATCGATACATACAATCAGTGTCGATTTCCTGCGTGCACTATTTCGTAACAATATAGCAGGCCGTACGATGATGATATCATTACCATGTACGACTATACACTGTACGAATGTAATAATATTAAACTCGCGCGTAAAGAAATCGAAAACAGAAACATGAGCATTGTGCATCATCATAATACAGTAATAATAATTATTGTACACCGCCGTAATAATACGGCGGTCTAATTAAAGCGAGCAACGAGTTGGAAGCGTTGTTATCAATGCAGTCCATCACCGCATGCAGCGTATCGTTACAATTACAAATTGTATATATTATAATTTATAATCATATTTCATTTATTCTTCCGGCCGTAGTTCGTGATGCGATAGTATTATCATAAGTGCCGAACATTTTTTACGCGTCAGATTTGTAGTGGATCGTTCGAACCGGCACAACGGATTCGCGTACATTGTCGCCCGATACATATTTTATACACTAATCGCGTGCCAACTATAATGGCCTCAATTTCGGTGGATTGCCGAGCCACGATATTAACACGGATTAATAAAACAACGGGTTATCAAATAAATAATACGTGATAACAGAGTATAAATAATATTATTATTATAATACCATTTATTACGGTACAGTTTTTATTTTATAATTATATTACATCGTAACTCATAGGTATATTTTTATAATTATTGTTGAGAATTAACAAACGAATAAAATATGTTAATAAATAATATAAAACAGAAGTACCTACAACTTTTTAAAATAATATTAATCAACTGAATACCATATCACCATTGCTTAAATATTTTAAGTTGAAATAGCAATCTTCTGTCTGTATTAAAAATAATTTATTATTTACAACAATTTTCCAATATCTACGAAAGGCAGTTTTCCTTTAAAATTGTAGACAATATACACGCATAAAAAAAATCGAATCGAATATCAAAATGTAAAAACTGGGTAGGAAATGTTTACACAGTAGTTACGCGTTATCTACACGATTGTCTGTGTATCTAGGCACAGCGACATATATATATATCATACTCTGTTATCACGTATTACATATTTGATAATATTATTAATAATATTGTGGCTCCGCAAGCGTGATTTTTTCCACCGGAATTGAGGCATTAGTTGGCACGTTAGACTAATCCGCGCCGCTCTTATCCATTAAGACTATATAGCGGGAAAATCAAAAAAATCACCGACAACAAAAACGTTTTTACGTTATAAACGGTCTTATTACGACTTGTCATTTTTAATAATATTACAGAAAATTTTTATTTTGTAAAGATATATAGCTATTTTTAAATCCTTTTAATTTAAACATATATATTTATTTTTAAAATACAAATTTCGGAAAAAAGACGACCATATGGCATAGATAATCTCATTTATAAATTTGGTAATAGGTCGATTTTGAATTTACTCTAATATTAAAACGGACAAAATTGTAATGAAAATTCTGAACGTAAATTTTGTATATTATAAGTTGGTTATTATCACCGGATGTTAGTGCGCATTCCAAGGTAGAACAAAATATTTTATAATAACGTACTTTGACTCAAACTTAGGACATTTCATCACATTGGAAACTTTTAAATGGATATTTTCTCCCCGTGACCAGGACTTTTCCCCCTTCATATGCATTTGAATACTATAAATATTAAATATATTACACAAATTAGTAAAAAATGTAAAAATATGAATTCAAATGATAAAAGTATAAAACCACACTATAATAATACTATCTTAAGACAATGCTATACTAGGACGACCATATTTTGAAAATTAAAAACGGGACAACAATAAAAAAAAAAAGGAATATCGTAATCATTTTCTTCCAAAATTCGGTTTGAAAATAGTAAATATAAAAAAAGCCTTTTGTGGGACAAAAAGCGTCCTGTTTTCGGGACAACGGAATGCAATCCTCAAAAATGGCATAAGATATATATAATTATTTTTGAATTCCATTAATTTAAATAAATATATTAATCTTATTCTCAACGTAAATTTCATATATTATCAGTTAGTTAGACGGAGACACTAAATATACTAGTATCACGTCCTTTTAAATGAACCATCTATATTATGAGTTATTTTTACAAACTTTTAATAGATTTTATTAGAGACCCCAAAGCTTCTACTTGACTACTTGTACCCAAAAAGTCGTTTGCAGAAAAAATACATCATTAGACAAATCAATAGATACCTCACTCCACTCAAAATCCAAAATTCTAAAATGTACAAATTGTTATAATTAACAATTAACCAAAAATTAGATCTCAAGTTGATACATTTACATAAATTAAGATTTACATCCACAGTGACATCAAAACTATTTTATATTTACTAAATTATTAACACTAAATAGATTTTTGTTATTTGAAAATATAATACGATATAAAGTATAAAAAATTACTAGGATGCACGAAAATCTAGAGAAAAAAAACAAAAGTAAAAGTGAATACTAATCACCATGTTCCTATCGTAAACATTTTGTCCCATCAATTTTACACATATTAATGTGTTAGTTTTTATGATATTTATAACTTATACCGGCCTAATAATGATTTTATCGAGGAAAAGTTTTATAATATTGATCGAACATCAGCACTAATCAGTGTTCAGTGATTACAGTTTACCAGTTAAATTTGCTTGCAATTTCTTTAATTAGAAATCCAACATGGTTTACTCCAATATTACATATTAATATAGTAAATATTGTAGTCATTATATAGATAGTAAAACCATTAAATAAGTTAAATATTAAATTAATAATATATTCTGTGGTAAATCGGTATAATGTTTAAGCGTATATTTTCGGTTTCTGTATAGATACACCGATACGACCGGTACCGATAGTTTTTCGATACTCAAAACACAATGATTTAAATGTAAATTTTGTAATATCCAGTGATTATTGATATTATTCCGAAGGTACTAATAAAATGACCAAGAGTTTTGTTTTTATTTTAGTTAAACGAACATGTTTATACTTTTATATAACTTGTTTATATACTCAGTATTCATGATGTGTTTATGTAAAAAAAAAATAATAATGTGACTCTACAAAAAAATATCGGTTAATATGTGCGTATAAATTACATTATAGTTGCTGTTGTTTATTGATTTGAACGTAGAAAATAAAATTTTAAGTATGCACAGTCATCTTTTGATTGATCTATGAAAATAATCTTGACGATAATTTGACAAAGATATAGCTATAGATAATTGATTTACTACATCTACTTATTCCTAAAAACTCGAGAAATCAACCAAAACTGTATCTGAGAGGATGGGTCCAGAAGGTCCGGACCTCCACCCTATCAAGGCTTATTTTCAAAAATAAAAAATATTTTAACAATACATTTATATATTTAGTATACAATATTGTAACTTTAAAATTTAAACTAAAAATGTTAGACCTTTCCCCCCAATAAACAACCATATATATGTAACTAATCAACCATACATACACAGAAATGGACACGAGAATTTTTTTTATAGATTCGTATGTGGGTAAGATCACAATGATAACAAAGTATTAACAACGAAAATATGATTTATAATCAAATTTAAATGTGTAAAGACCATACTGTATACTTTTCTGTCTCCGTCCACATACTCATTACTCTGCATATTCTAATGGGTAACATAGGAAATGTACGTTAAATATTATAATCTCTATAGTTTTATGATTTTTAATACTAAAGTAAATTGACTTATTATCAAATTTGAAGATCTCACCTTTTCATTCATATAATATACAATCTCTCGTCTATTATTTTCTTCAACACTTTGATTTTAACGAAAGATAAAATTTATACTTTTAAATAACAATATTTCGAATATTCATATTTCTCTCTTTATAATTAATGAACATTTCCTAAAAAAAAAAAAAAAACGATAGATCTTTATAGATAATGATTTTATCTTTAAATTCGACAATAAGTCAATTTACCGTAATCTTAATAATTAAAAACTGTAAAGATTTTAGAAAACACCCCTCAAGCCAAGGACCCCTACATAAAAATGAGAATTAATTATACGTAGGTACAATATAATGTAACATTTCATAGATAAAATAAATAAGAGCAAATAAATACTACCATTATGTCTATAATTATATTACCTTTAATTTATTATTAATGATATTATAAACTATACATATAGACTCGTGTAAACCAAAATACTGTACTATTATACTGTATAATGTGATATACATATAAAATGTTGACTAAGAATTTTAATTTAATTTTAATAATTTATCATAAAAAATAAAGAGTTATTCATTTATATTAATAATATAAATGTAGGTATATTAAGCGTATAGATTCTAGTCTCTATAGGTTATTCAACTTTAAAATAAATTAAAAATTTAACCTTATCAGTTATCATATATTGTAATAAATGTATGATTGTATATTGTTGTTTTTATTTAATTTAATATTATACAATAGCTCAACGCCTATACACAAAAGTAATTAGATACTCACATAAAACCATTATGAAATATCGAAAAATATTTTTTACTTATCAATCCGATCGAACAAACCATTCGATGACATAATTTAACCATTATATAAGTACCTATACTTGTATCTACATATTATACTTAAAAAAATTCAATATATAACCTAAATCAATGCTTGAACACATACTTAACTAAAAACTGTTTTTAAATTAGGAACATAAAAATGGATTGCCTATAATAATATAATTTTAAAGATATATTAGAAATGATTAGAAAACCGTGTTCAATGTTTATACGCTATATACTTAATTGTACTCATATACTACCAAACTCGTGTTATTAAAAAAATACTTTTTTAAATTATTTGGAATTATACATACTCCGAACTCTTCAAAAAAAAAGTATTCAAAATATGTATTCAAATATTTTATGTGAGAATAGCACGTACTCCCAAAATATTTTAAATACTTCACAAAAAAAAAAAAATCCAAATAATTTTAGAATACTTTTTTATATGATATATCCATATATGTATAAACATAAAAATTATAAATTATAGATTTCAACAAAGAAAACATTAAGTAGTCACTATTACATTATTATTTAATCGAATATAAACAGTTATCCATGTGTGCTAAGGGGTTCTAATAATTTTAAATTCTGAGTGAACAATTTACATTGCATAGACATAAATAAAAATCAATTTCTACAAAATAATTTGTTTTTATTTAACAAATACGTATTTCGAAAACAATGTTTTCATCTTCAGTGTTAAACAACTACAGGCTGATTTTATATCGCAGGCTGATAATAACATGATAAAAAGTTATTCTATATAAGAATATGATTGAAACCTGAAAAGTATGTTTTTTGCAATGAATGAAATACTTTTAAAAAGTATTCAAAATACCATATTAAGTACTTTCAAATAAGTGTTTAAAATGTATTCGGAATACTACTTATGTCTGATGTCTACATAAAAGTAGAATAATTTATGTGGTGAACTTCTTTTTAACTTTATAAACTTTTTAATTTATTGTTATACCTACAACTAATAAGCAGAACTAATAAGTGGAAAGAACTCTAATTAACTTAAATAAAAATAAAAATATTGTTTAAGATAATTATTAAAATTTATTACCGGATATTATAGAGTTTCCGGAATAGGTCACTTAATAAACTCGTTTTAAGAGTATTATTTTTGTCGAAAAGTGAACTGATTCTATCTATGATTAATATCTTTCAAGAAGCTTGTTTAAATTTCATATTTAAAATATTTATTATATAATATTATATATATATATATATATAAATATATTTAATATATTTTAATATTTGGATAAAAATAGATATAAATCACTATAATATTTTATATTTATTGAAATAACTATAAAACGACGTTTTAATTCATTACATATATTTGATTCAATGTATTCATACTCAATATGTAAAAAATATATAAGTATATATAATGTTTAAGTATACTCGAATATGATTTCATTTCCATTTAATATAATATATTTGTTCAATTTCCCTCAAAATAATGTAAATGTATTAGGTATATCCAAATTACATCCAAAACATACTGCATGTACATTACCTAAAAAACATTTTTTTTTTTTTTATAAAAACATTATATTTTAATATCGTATAGTTTAGTTATTATTATTTAAAACCGCAAATTCAATTATTATATTTATAAAAAATTATAAGCCTGCACAATCGTGTGTATAGTATGGGTAGGTATACATATGTTTGCTGTGATTTTTGTATACAGTTGATTGACTTGAATAGATAATGATATTACTGCAATATACTCTATAAGGTCATCCAAAAAACTTTCTCTAAGTAGGTACCTACCTACTACATTATAAAACACATGAACTGTTCTAAAGTCCATCGCATACATAACACGACAAAGTATAAAAAATTATTAACATTTCATTTAAGACATTTATCACTTTTTAAATTTTAAATGTACACATCATATATAATATTATATGCAAACATACATAAGATATCCGAATTATAATTATTCGTTATTTAATATAATCAATTTGTCCGTCGACGATTTCATATTTTCCGATTTTTATCAATTATTGTTACATAAAGATGTGTATATTATAAATTTTAACGTCCACGTGTATATATAACATACTGATGTGCATAATGTGGATGATAGTTAAAAGTAAAAATCGTAACCAGTATTTTCGAGTTGTAAACACGTGTATGTATAATATGAAATATTCTAATAGATGATTAATATCAATAGAATCTCATAGATTAATGTGGAAAAAAAAAAGATATTTTTTCAATTCTATATATATATATATATATACCTACATTATATAATTCACCGCTAAATAAGTCTGCAGCTAATACAAAGCCAGTTACCGTGGTCAAGGGGTCAGTTTTCTTACATAAAATATAATTACCCGCCGTTGGGCGTATAATGCGCTCAGAGAGCCGTGTATATTATTTTGATCCGGAAATCTAAGCCAAGAAAGGAAAAAATAAAACAGAAATGAGGTCATCGATTTGACAAACGTCTCGTTAACATACAATAATATGTTATTTTTATTTACGGGTAAATTATTCAACATTTTTGGATATTTTGTTCAATTTCGATTAATTAATTTAAATACCTCGTTTGAACTTTAAACCCACTTATACTTCTATACTCCTATAGGTACCTACTTATACTCGATATCATATTATTATCATAGCGACATCGTGTCTATCGTTATTTTAACAAACTTTAATTATGATGATAAATTAGAAGTAAACAATATTTTATAGGAGTAAAATGTTTATACTGATAATAATATGCATATAAATTTGATAAATTTATAATGTCGAAAATAAAATACATTGATTAAAAATCAATTTCCTAAAATGTTGTCTTTGATTTTAAGACCAAAATAGGATAATGAAAATATAATCTACACCTACGACTATATCTATTTTACGTATGCTTAACACTATACATTCAGGGCTATTTGATAAAATATTTTTTTTTTTCCAAACAAATATTACACTTTTTATTATGTGTTATTTATAATTAAAATGTTTAAGAACTAGAAAAAAATGTTTAATACTGCAAAATAACTATTTTATAAATTGAATTTTTAGAAAATTTTCAGTAGTAGATATAATATTTTACTAAAATTAGATTTCTTTATTTTTTTTAATTTTATAGTTTATAAGATGTGAATGTATTTTCTTACTTGTTTTATATTAATATAATATATAGCGAATACATATTAAAATTGTATTAATTAATCAATATATTTTCTTTTAATCATAAAAATATATAGTAGTATACTACTATATAGTAGTAAAATTCATTGATATTGGATAATAATTTTGAATAACCAACATATAGATATTATTGATAAGCAAAAAAAATATTCTTAAAAACATATGAAATCGTAAAAATTAAAGAACTAAAACTATAAATAAACAATTTTATGACCAAAAATTTACGAAATGATTATATTTTTTTTATATTTATTGCATTTGTCAAACGGTTCAGTTTTATACACGGAACTGTACTTTTATTTAGTCAATAGTGTATACAGAGTGACTTTTTTATCATTGGCCAGGATATATTTCGGGATGTATAAATAATATTTATGAATTATTTTTAGAGAGTTCTTTGTATACTCCATTCTATATTTTTTTGAATTTTTAAATTTTTTATCCTCTCTTTTATTTATTAAAACTGTATCAATTTTCAATTTTCTAAAAGCAACCTATGATTTAAATTATGCTAAATTTATTATTATTTAAATTATTTAATGCTTTAAGAATATACTTTTATAAGATTTTTCACGTTTTAATTGTTTTAATCCGATTAATATTACCCGAGTAATAAGCATCCAAATTTAAAATGAGACCAAGTGAAGAAGTAGTTACCTACTGTAATAATACGTGATGGATAGTTATAATGACTTATTACTACCAAGGGGTAGAAACTTCTGGGCGGTAGGCCAAAAATCGTGAATAAGTCGTCTATGACCCCCAAAGGGAACATTAGGGGCATGTTAGTATTTCTCATTTTAACAACACTTAGGTACTAACATTTAAGAAAAATAAAACCAAAAATAAATGGCAGATAACAACATTGCCTGCCCTAAGTATTACCTTTTTCGATAATTAAATTTTTTTAAGAGTTATATTTATTTCGAAAAATTAAAAGTTAAGTTTTTTAACAACCACAATATGTGTTTATATACTAAAAAAACAGTTCTGCAGGGTGCTGGATAATATTGTTTAATTTTGTATTATGTTTTCAAACTATTCTAAATAAGAAATTTCAAAGTAATATTTTCAATAATATTTTATCAATTCATAGAAATCAACCACGATTAAAAAATGATATTAAAATGGAGCCATTTATCATTACTTTTTTTTTTAATGCATACAAATATTTTCGATTATTCAACTTTTCTTGAGTTTTTCTAAAAGTTTCCAATACACAACCCCTTAGGCCTTAAGAATGGCCGCGCTGACATCCTCTTAAGCAAGTCTGGGCAAGTTAGTCACAATTTCTAACTAGTTTAAGTTAGAATATTAAAAAAAATAAAAACTAACTCGTTACATATATATGTTAAGAGTTAAGTAGGTATATAATATGTAGTACTAGCTGTATAATTCGTACTATTTAATAGAGAATAAATACATTATAAGATTATTATTTGTGGAAAAAAATGTTTGTTTTAGATTCTGAGCGTAACGATGAATGTTGAATTGGTTTTACAATGATGTTTTGAAAATACAAATAATGTGTACCTATGTATACACTTTTGACAGAAGCAATAAAGTAAGAGTTTTTTGATAGAAAAATTTGTTCTAGTTGGTACTTTGTAAAGGTAATTTTTCAATTTACTTTTTAAGTAGTTTTCAAAAACGCAACGAAAAACTGCCTTTTTTAAGAGAAATATAATTCATTGTAAATTAGAAAATAACAAATAAACTAGTACTGGTAACTGACCATATAGATAATATTTATAACTGCCAAAATTACCGAAAATTATTATAAACTGGAAAAATAAAACGCCCGAAACTTGAAATTTACACCAAATATTTACTATTATATCACTATAATATGTACCTATATTTTTTCGTATTTTTTTATTAGCCGTATACGTATTTGCTATTTTTGGTAACAGGTACCATAGATATTTATAATTATTATACACTGGAGCTTCGGGCAGAAACGTTTTCTCGAAATAAGTGATTTAACATTGTTTTCAAATTCAATATATTATCCACCAGCCAGTATATCGTACCCAACCAGTGCTTCCAGCCCCCACACATATTAACAGGGGGCCTATTCTTGAATCATACGGACGCGATCCGTAATTTCCACATAGGTTTTCACATGATCGCCAAAAGTCGTATTCTCGAAATATTTCAGCGTACGGGATCGTTCGGTCATGTGGGAAACTTCCGTATGATCGTTACGGATGGTGATAAACCGTGTGGAAACCGATTTCCGTAGGTATACCTATACGAATAAATTAATTATCATTTATCACTAGGCAGGATTTTATCAATTTTATTTTATTCAACATCTAAGTCATGATCATCACTATTATGATTATATTATATTTATATAGTAATTTATACAATTATATTAGTTTTATTTTTAAATACGAATAATGATGATTATAATAAAGGAATAATATTAATTGAGATTACAAAACAACTGAATAATAATGGAAATCCACAAACCTATAAGTGTTTAAGTGTCGTGAACATCAAAACTTATTATTTACGTTTTCGTATTAAAAATCTATATTTAGTATATTTATCAAAAATATTTCGAAGTAAATATTATATTGGATATGTAAGTAGATACTTAATTATTATTGTTATAAATTATTATCGTACCTATCTATATTATTTAAATATTCGGATAAATATTAGTTTATCTTTAGAGCCCACCTATATTGTGTATATTAAGATGCTAAAAATAGTATTTTTAGTGTCAAAACTCCTCGCTTATATACTTATATATATATAATACCAACATTTTTTTTTAAATTATATATTGGAATAAATATATAAAAATAAATATACATTTTAATTAGGAATAATTCTGTAACTTTAATATGTATTATACTTACCACTCGAGTCAATAAACAAACAAAAATTAAAATGGAACTTTTATAACTTATAGGACTACTATACTAATGGAATTATTAAAAAATAATAAGAAAATTTAAATTTACAGCTGATTCGCGTCATTAATATTTTATTGTAACAAAATGTACGATATTATTGTACATTTATCAGTGTCACCAACATAATTCACTTATATTTTCAGTCTGATAGTAATCCGTGTGAAAATATTTCCGTGCATGTGAAAATGTTTTCGTACACGGAAAGCTTTACTTCAAGAACAAAATTTTTCGTCCGTATACGGAAATCTAGTCGTGTGAATCGTTCGTATACGGATCGTGTCCGTATGATTCAAGAATATACCCCCTGGTAATTGTGTTAAATATAGATTTAAGTCATAAAAACGGTATACGGTCATTATAGTATAAAACCCCGATCGCATAGACGACGGTGTTCCGAAAAATCCTTTTGGGACGGCTAATTGTCCCGGAATCCAACTTCGATCTTAAATATTAACATTTTTCAAATATTACAATAGAAAAAAATGATTACATATCTATTTTCACATAGCTATGGATATTAAACACACTTACTCCAAAATATACAGTTATTATTTGGAACTATATATAAAAAAATTTCAATAAATATTAATCTTGTAAATTGAATTTTTAATGTTAAAAAGTATCGAAAAAAAAATTTTCGAATAGTTTGAAATATTCGAAAATTATTTTAAAGAATAAAATGTCAAATGTAAAAACGTTAGGTACTTTCGAAGATCATTGGTTATCACTTATTAATTTTTATACATTTTACGAACTTAATGTAAAAGCAATATGGATGGACGTTGAATTTTTTTTTTTTAATTAGCCAGATTCAAATACAGCAGTAGCTAGGACACGTGTTTTGTCATTGATGAATATTGAGTGTACCTACTATAGAATGAACAATTTGGAAGTTATATGGATGACATTTGACATATTTACAATAGTTAGTAATAGGTAACGGAATAATAATCGAACTAAGTTTTGACAACTATATCAAATTTTTGAAACTTGTTTTTTTTTAAAAAATATATATAAAATAAATAAAAAATCAGAAAATTAAAAAAAAAAACACCTCTTTGAAGAACATTCCAGAGCAATGAAAAACATTATAAATATTGAAATATTTATAATGTTGATGATGATAACCGGAAAATGGGATCACGTGCCTTCAGGTAGAAAAGTTTTCAGCAGAAATAATATAATATTTTATATATATATATAGAGTGTTAAATTAAGAGAAATTTGCCGAGTATTTATTAAATGGGGGAACTTTTACTTAGAACTGTAGTATAATTTATTTTTCATCCTGGTTTTTTCAAAGTAAAATATGGTAGGTAACCCTAGACTATATATAGTACGATATGACGATGTGGCGGAATGGGCTCACGCGTATTACAATATGCACAGCGCGCCGAGGTGGTTGGTTGGCCGAATACTCGCGACAACGCGACGATGTTGTTGGACGGGACATAATTTCCACCGGCAACGACCTTGAAGCCGGTTAACTCATAATATTATTATACGTTCGGAATGGAAAGTAAAAGTGAAGAATATAAAATGTACCTATTTATATTATGTATATTATTATACCCGGTAAACGCGAAGAATCTCACGTTCGAATTCGGATGGACTGTGCGCGCGAGACCATGTGGATGAACACACCGGACTTCCTCAAACCACATACATACATACATATATACATACATACATACATACATACACACATACATACATACATACATACACACATACATACATACATACATACATACATGAAAATTACACACACCCATACACAAAAACCACACACACACACACACACACACACAGACAGACTGCACACATAATATTATATCCGAGTACCTAGTGCAGACACGCACACACAAACACGATATCATTATATAACTTTACTGCCGCCGCCGTCGCCGCCGTAATCTCGGTTTTTTTTTTTATTATTATTATTATTATTATATATTACACGGTGCGATCGTAATAAGGTTAATAATAACATGGTAATAATATATATATTACTGCAGTGACCGGGGGTAGGCGGACAACGCGAGATTAGGACGATTAGATTATTGCGCAACAGCAAACGGTCACCTATATTGGCTGTAATCATATGTTACTATTCGGGTCGGGGGCAGTTGTCCGACCGTTGATAAGAAATTGGTCGGGGAAATGGCGGTGTCGGACTCATTGCCAATCTACATTTTTGGAAATTATATGAAAAAGTTTTTTTTTTCTAACGTGAGTT
>JAIPRL010010593.1:0-15150 GCA_025469235.1 Pemphigus obesinymphae
CAATGTTCCTACATTCCACGTACCTACTCTCACTTTGAACCTATCCGGCGTACTCAAGCGCGAATCTAACCCAAAACACCTTGGTGCTTTCCCTACACCATCGACATCACGGCCGTTGGGTAGACCCACACATATAACTGATGGAACGGCTACCGCAGCCGCTGTCAGTCTGGTACTAGTCACTTGGTCTCTTAGGCTATCTCCACACCCAAGTACCTACGCAATTTTGTTTTCCCCGCGAACATCCAAGATGGAAAAACTCGCCTATATTCTTTTTAAGACTCCTCATACTTTTTTGACAAGTTTTATGCCGGCTGTTGACCTGACGCAACCTCAATTAGTCGACTTCTACGACAGGCATGAGAAAACCGTGGAGGTATTCTTAGCCCCCTCCACAGGTTCTAAAATAATATTAAAATTAGAATCTTATAATATTATATAAAAATTATATAAATACATCATTACCTAAATAGGTTTTACAATGCGAATTTAATTTTTTTAGTTTTTGAAGGAGTCGAGTAAAAATTTTGGAGAAGTAAATTTTTTTCTAGTAAATTTGTTCTAGATGATACTTTTAAGTGGTAAATAACAAAATATAAAGTTATCATGGTTACTAAATAGTATTGAAATAATATACATATATATGGACATACAATTTTGAAATTTTAATTTTTACATATATATATATATATATATAGGTATACATACGTATGTATGTTACACCAATGTCCACTCCACTCAAACTCTTTCTAGAATGAAATAATTTTTTATCATTGATTTCACAAATTCATTACGTACTGCAGCACTAGTATCTTATATGCGAGTATAGGTTCAACACCCCACTGATTGCCATTTTAATTATTTATGATCTGGATAAATTGAATGAAAATCGTAAAAACACGCTTAACCGAAACGTACAGTATAATGTACAATTTTTTAATAAAATAATATCTATACGATGAAAAAAATAAATAGGTAAATAAAAATTCACCTGCAATCGTTATTGAAAACCCAGTTTTCGTCGTGGATACTGTAATGTAGGGGCACGGGGCACAAAGCGCCGTCGAATATCCGTGGCCTGGTTACGCGTGTGCAGAAGTTACGTAAATTTACATTGTTAACACAAAAAATATACAAACGAAACCAATCGCAATTACTGGAATGTAATATACGTCCATATTATTATAACTGGGTATATGCATAGCGTGTATTCTGTACGGACACGTAAAGCATAGACCTATATTGACAATAATAGCTTTTTTTTTTTTTTTTTTTGTATTTTAAATAACCATTATTATTAGTTTTGAAATGCAAACCATATTTATATATATATATACGTATTATACACACATATATTGATCGAATTTTATTTTTACAAATACTTTTCATTTTCCACTCATATATACTATGCTACGGGCCCGAAATCGAATTATGTGTATATATTACACAGGTACGTGGGAGTGTAAATGCGTATCGTACAAAACCGTTCGTGATTTGGTTTCCAACAAGTAACACCTAATAGTCAAACACACAATACGATATGACGTTCGTATGGGTAGCCCCGTATTATAGCTCTGTTCCGAAAACAAATATACGATCTACTAAAAATATTATTGAGCTCATCCGTTTTTACGGCGGATATTTATTTACGAAAACGAATTGACATTAATAAATTACGTTAAACGGTTGGCGAGTTGAGAACGATAAGGTTTTTTCGTGGTATTTTTTAAAATAACCAATATACACCTACACGATATGCACATCGTACCAACCTATTTATTTCTGCATTTAACGCATGACGTATAGATTATTGTAGGCGAACCGTAAAATATGAGCTCTAAGTAGTCCAATTTCAACTTTGGAAATTAATATGAATTTGAATTTATTTTCTGTATTTAGCGGGGAAAATAATTATCATTTTTTAATTTTCCATCTCTTATACAAACGTCTTATGAAAAATACTAGAATCATGTAACGAAAATCATATTAAACAAATTAAAAACATTTTTCATACTAATCATGGGATAAACATTTATTAATACAATAAATAAATATTTTATGAATATTATAAATACAATTCATCATTAAATTGCCTATACTCAACTCCTTAGAAATAGACCGCTTATTCTCTTCAGAAAACGCTACATAACCATTTTAACGGTATTAAAATACGTTCACGCCCATAACTACAACTTCTCACTTTCAGTCATTTCAGAGTCAATATTTATACAAAATATGAAATATGCAAATATTAACTACGCCTTAGCGTGGAGTTTTTTTAGTTATAATTTTGTTTCGTGTTGTTTTTAGTATAAAAACTTCAAAATTTCACAATTTTCAATCATGGATTTTAGGCTTCCAAATAAACATGCTGAAAAAATCTCCACGCTCCAGCACATTAAATATTCTCTGCGATTACAAGATTACAAAGAGAAAAGTTGTAGTTATTATAGAGCATGAACGTGATATTTAACAAATATCGTGATAACACAACAATAAAAAAGCACTGACACATGACTATTTTTAAATTACTTTTGAAATATAATTAAATATTTTTAAATTGTTGGATTTTCAAGTATTATAAAATTTTATAAAAATTGCCTTTACAGAACCCCTTATTATGCAGGTGTATACTTTTAATATTGTTTTTAATTTAAGTTGTGACATTGATTATATAATGTAATATATGATCAACGGTTGTAGATATCTTTTGGTTTGTTAATAAACTATGTATATCATATATTATATTTTAATAATAATGTACCTATTACACTATCTATTTATGTAATATTGTAATCATAGTTTTTACCCCGTATAATTTGAAATGGATTTGTCTAACATTAATAATAAATAATTTATATTATAATATATAATATATATTTATAGTCATATATATAGGTACCTATAAGTACTTATATACACATAAAATCATGGAAATATATAAATCTAACCTAATAATCGTCGAAATCACAAATACCTATAGGTACATTTTGTTTATTTATTTCAAGAGTTTAATATTATAAGTAAACCACTCGTGTATTAAAACTGTGAAGGACATTTTCCAACCATTTCCGATAATCGTTTATTAATATACGTGCAACGATAAAACCACTTATAATACCGGTTACTGATTCTTGAAATTTTTCCTACCTATCCGGTCGCCGCTTTTTTTAGAAGCCGTTCCAAGCCCTTCCTTTATCCTTTAATTATTAAAAACAATTATACTTTTTCCTATAACAAAAATTATCCTAAGCAACAATTATAAAAAAGAACTAGGTTGGTACTAATTATTCCTTAGATAATAATATATTATAGGCACCGACGTTTTTTTACATTTTTTTTATCTGTTATTAAAATTATTGTAATTAATTTGTCATTATTTATTTATTCATTTATTTAAATAATAAACTCCAAACAGCTTTAAATAAGGTGAACGGCCACCTATATCCCCTTCAAACTAGATTCCCAAGATCTAAATGACAAACACAACATCATGAATTTTTACCCATTGCTTTTTATTTTTAATAAACGAAGCAAACCAGGACAAAGAGGTTCATCTATGACTGATAGAGTAAGTACACTAAGTAAAATATGGTGATATATCCGATCGAAAACTTTAGAAAAATCCGTATAGATCACTTCTACTGAGAATGAGCATTAAAAGCCTTAAATATGTAGTTACAGAAAGTGACATTACATGTAGTAGTTGATCTTCCAGGACACAAACCATATTGCTCATTTATTAAAATGGGATTGATAGAAGGCTGAATGCAACCTAAGACAAGAGATTCAAATAACTTGGAAATATGTGACAAGGTTGAGATAGGATGGTAGTTTTCAACCATAGAGAAATCGCTGGATTTAAAGATTGGAGAGAGTTTTCATAAATCAGAGAATATGCCTTCAGATAATGACCGATTAACAAAGAACCATAGAAGAAAAACTAGCGTATATCACAAGTTGTAGAGAAACAAGCCAAATAATCCATCAGGACCAATTAGCCTAATACCTTTCAAAATATACAAACCATGAAAAACATCATCAACAGAGAAGGAACAATTGTTGGGCAGATCAAATGATACAATATCCAAATTAGTAAAATCGGCTTTATTGTCTATTTGAGTGGATTATACAGAGTTAAAATAGGTTTAGAATAAATTAGCAGATTCTTGTTTATCCTTGCTATTTACACCGTTATATATAAACGATTTAGGAAGGCAATTTCCTGACGAAATTCCAAAACTTATGAGGTTCTTTTTTAAGACAATTATCAGGGTGCTGTATAAAGTAGGAGTAACATTTTTTGAATAAGAACTTGCATTTGGTATGAAGCAGTGAGAATTATTTATGATCAAATGGATCGTTAGTAAATTTAAACCGAAAGTGAGCTTTTTTTTTAAAATAAGAAATTTTTAAATTTTTTAGTAACCCAGGAATGGAAGGTAGATTTAACAAAACATGATTGAGGAATATAGATGAAGATTGAATAATGAAGAGCATCATAAAATGAGATAACTACAAAGTTACAATCAAGTTGCGAAAAAGTCAAGATCCAATTAAAAGACGATAAGAAAGAATCAATTTTTTATAATCGCCTCTGGCGAAATGAAAGAATGTATGTGAACTATCAAAAGAGAGAATAGCAAGAGAAATTTTGAGGGAAATATGTAAAGCAAGATGATATGAATCAAGAGGTACTAGAGGATCATGGGCAATTTCAGTAGTAAGGTTACATAAATTAGTGAATACCAGATCAAAAAGAGAGCCATTGCAGTAGTTTAAGATGTCATTAGATTGGGTGAACCCTTCAGAATTATGATTATGTTACATATTATAGACGGACCGAGACTCCGTTTTAAAAAATTTAATTGTTACATCCAAATTGGTAGATATATATGGGCACTTCCAAATAAGCAGAACACATAATTCCTTTTAGAATTATATTCAAGTCCACTTCAGATTTTTATAAACATTCTATAAATAATATTATTTTATTAGAAAAATGCACAATATCCTCTCCTGTCAATACCACTTTGAATTTTAAATTGAAAATTATTTGTCGTTTACTCGATTTTTGAATTTAAGACAACACAATATTAAATATACCATAAAATAAAAAAATATAAAAGGATATATTAAAATAAACCATAAGTAAGTTGTTGAAATATTGTATGGCATAGTGTCAATACAACCAGGTACCGGATATAGGGAGCGAAACGGGGCATTTTCCCCGGGCGCCACTACGGTGGGGCGCAAAATGTAAAAATATTTAAGTTTTTTGTCCCACTTTTAGAAGTGGGATCCCCTTTATCCTTTTAATTTTTAATAGAAATTTTGGTAAAAATTGACTAATGAACTTTTTTTTTTTTTTGCATATCAAAATTTAAAAATGAAGTTACAAATTATTTTTGCCCCGTGTAAAAAATTCAGTTGATCCGGCCTGAATACAACCTTGTCTTTAAAAAAATTTGTAGAATTTTAACTGTAAATCTACCTATATGTATTTTATCGTGTGCCTCCCATTATAATTTTCTGAATTTGCCGTTGACTATATAATATTAAAATATTTTGTACATACTACTATATTTTGACCATTAGACATGAAAATCTAAATACATTATTTCATTGTCGCTTTATCCTAAAATGCATCTTCAAATGTTGATTATTGCCAATCTATTTTATTTTATTGTCTATGTTAATAATTTTAAAATGTACTTATTTACACATGCATTACACTTTATACTATTGTATTAAAAAAATAAGGACAGTGTTAATCCTGTTTTTATATTTTCAAAATATGGTCACCCTAAGGTAAAGGCAATTTCCACTAGTAACACTTTTTTAGGGAGCAGTACATTTTAAAATGTGTTATGAAAATTCTCTCAGGGGTGATATTTATTTAAGTTTATTATTAAGTTAAATAGTTGTGGGTACATGGGCAACGAAATTCTAAAAACGTCATTGCGAATATCTCAGTAATACAAATAAGTAAATAAGTAATAACGAATTAATGATCAAATATCAATTTAACTATGAGTCTCTGTAAAAAAAAAGTCTAAGATTCCTCGTATATAATCATTTACTAGGAACAAGAAATGAGAATACCAGAAAATCAGTGGAGCGAACAAGAAAATTTTATTTTCCCTACTATCAGTGTAGCGGCTACACTTTTACATTCTATCTATTTTATACAATTAAATTTGGTATAATTTCTATATAAGTTATTTCATTATAAATCCAACTGTTTATTAAATATATTTGAATAACCATAAAAACCAATTTTGCAAAAAAAAAAAAAAAATATTCATTATTTTATTATTTTGCTTAGAAGTAAAGACAATTTTTATGGAAAATATTATGTTCTATAATTAAGTAATTATATATTTATATGCTAAGAGTTAAAAAAAACTAAAATCTACCCTCTATTTCAATTTTTTAACCCCCTTAAGCCACGGCTTAGGGTTAATCAATCATAGCCAAACTTTACACATATTATTTTTATGTATAAAAGAACAAATTTTAGAGGTGAGACATTAAAAATTCGAAAGTTCAAAAATAAATACCACCCTAGTGTAGCCACTAACCTGCAGAATTAAAAATATGATTTTATTGCAAATGTATAAATTTGCTTTTATATTGTAGTACACGCAAATACTGTTCTGTGATATTGAATTTATATTTTATGGTGATATAAGATATTATATAACATAATACTATATTAATATGTTATTAAATTTAAATAATTTTAGTTTGAATAAAATGTTTAACAGATATATCATATATTTTTCAGGCATAACTACACCGTAATTGGGCAAAATATAATTTCCGATATATTATCATTAAGTTTCCGGTATTCTCATAGTATTTAATATAAATTATAAGTATTTTCAAATTTGGCTCCTTATGGATTTTTGTATAAGTATAGTAGTCAGAAAAATGTCCGAAATTTATCTTCTCTTAAAACCAAGTAAGCTTTTTGCACCAAATTGAAAATACTTTAAATGTAATCTATCAACAAGAAGCACGGGAATATGAAGGTATAACAGTGAAAAAGTCTTACCTAATGTATTTAGTAGTATGAATGTTGGTTTTATGATACTCCCCTAAAATTTTCTGCCAATCCATGTTTGTCAGGATTATGTAATCAGCTAGTTTTTCTCTATCTCAAATCTTAAATCTTACAATTTATTGTATATGATTTAACATAACCTGTAGATAATTTTACATGTATTTATTTATATTAAACATATTATAGGCTGTAAATATTATGATAATAAAATGATGTGATATGATATGAATTAAAATATATAAGGAAAAGTTAATGGTTATACAAAAACTGTTAACAATCATTACATAGTTCATATCATTATTACCTACTAGTATTTTTAAAAAATCAGATGATTTTGTATTAGGTATGTATATGTAATAAATAATCTTAAAATATTATATTTCCGTCAAAATAGCTAAATTTATTATTTAATTAATATACTTGCACATTATGTTGGATAATTATTATATTATATTTAATATATTTAATAATTTATGTATTTATTTTATATTATTATTATTATTTGTATTATTATATATATACACCTATAGATATACCATAGAATATAGAATATAATGCAATCCTATATTATATGTATTTAGATCGTTTAAAAATGTAAAATAATAAAATATCTACGTAATATAGGTATGCTATTATAATCCATAATTATTAATTGATGTAGAGATAATCAATATATTCAGTGATGACACATGGATATATTTGTTACATTCAGTTAAAGTATATTTATTTAAATTACTCTCGCTCATCAAACCGAATCATTAATTATATTTAATACACACAAATACATTAAAAAAGTTCATTTATTAAATATTAATATTTTTAATATTAAAAAAACGTCTATTTCAAACAGAAAAATAATCATTATTATTTATTTTTCTAATAAAATTACGACTTTTAGAATGCTACCATCACATTACCACTGAAATTACAGCACATTAACCTAAGTATGGTTTTAGTTAATTCCATTGATTTTACTTTAATCTTGTTTTTGATAATTGTATTATAATAAAATACCATTTTATAACTTTAATTATAATCAAAATAGGTAACTTTATAATAAGTAGGTATAAAAAGATAATATTTAGATATGCGTATTTTATTGATATATTATAATAAATGTGGTAATTATTTTCAATGTACCACATTGCTGATTCTTTTTAGGTACGTATTTTTTATTTAGGTATATATGTTTATACATTGTCATTGCAGGTTAGAATTTCAGAATCCAAAGAAGCTTATAAAGTTCATCTAAATAAAAAATAAGCCGTTTTCTCGCCAAATTAATTTGTATTCAACATGTATATACACTACTTACTTGTATAAATAATCTCTATTTAGAAATTAAACCCTCTCCCCTAATTGAAACCAATATACGCTAATGGCAACCATAATATAATGAACACTATTTTACTAACTGTTACTACCTACCTAAGTGTTACTAAATATTATAACAGTTATCTTTTCAGCAAAGTTTCAGAAAATATATTTTAAAATAATATGTTCAATGTTTATGCTATAATATATGTATAATATAATGCCAGTACATTAAATTTCAAAATATAGTACATATATTGAACATATTATTTTAAATTACGTTTTTTGAAACTTTGCTGAAACCATAATACCTATTATATGGCAACACAATAATATATAGACGAGTTCTGTTCTGCAACATTCTTGTAACGTCATTTTTTGAAGGCCAAAATCAATACTACAGACTAAGCCCAACTAAATCTCACACAGTTATGTCTATTTATATGACACATGTAATTAATTATTAATTATTCTTGTTGTTCTTCTCATTAGTCTTATTAATAAAAAAAAATATCTTAAAATAATATTTTAAATAATTAATATTAAATTAAACGATTTCATTGGGGTTTTTTTTCAAATCTTAAACTCTGCAATATCGCTTAAAAGAATTAATTTGAAACTTAAGTTTTTGGGACATTTTAAATATGTACCTAGTTAGAAAGTGTTTATATTAAATATACTTCCTTTACACTGAAGATTATCTGATACATGACAGAACATATAACGACTAAAAACTTTTTTTAATTAACATCTTTCCCTTGGCGAGACGTTATAAAATACGACGTTACTCACCGCGTGATTGTGTCCGTAAACTTTGTGGCACACAATACAACAGTATTCGACAGGATCTATGTAATGAATTTCTTGTTTGTTTCTTGGACATTGTTGGATAATAAACTAAATTTAATGCATTTTCGCATATTTCCGCCACCAAAAACACGCCAATCATATTTGTAAAAAACTTGTTTTCAACATCGCAGTATATAAGTAAAATATTACTAATACGGTACAGTATATATTCACATGTAGTTACGTTTTGGCTAACAAACAGTATTGTTCACGTTTATTTTACTCCTGTTCGGAATATATTTAAATAACGTATAATATGAAAAGTTTGCAATGAGTTCACATTGTTTCCCAGCTTGAAATTTAAACTTTTATAAAATATAATAACTGGAAAATCTTTTCAGTTTTCTATACAAAGTCCAATATTGGTAAATGTTTTAAAAATAACGTTTATACCTAATTATTACAACGATGAAATAAGTATTCGATAGAAACGTATAAAACTAACTACAACGGCACGATAAATCCCTGGGAATCTCTCGTATTCCTGTCATCCAGAATTCCAGTTTAGGAGTCCGTATAGATACTCCACGGAAGTTATGAAAAAGCAAGCAGAGCATTTTTATATTATTACAGATAGATAGATACGTACCTATTCCGTGATATGCACATATTATATTATAGCGTGTACATACTGTGTTTCTTCTGTAAATTTCGTGTATTCTTAAAATTAAAAACAACCTTAACATGGTCCCTTATTCACAATTATCTTAATGTCCTCATTCTTTCTTCCAGTCGTATTGAAGCTGATCACTGTTTTATTACCTCTCCTATAAATGGCCCCCTATATATGTGCCCGATCTCTCGAATATTTCTTTCCGTGTTGCTACTCTGGAAACCATGCACTTTGTCACAATCCGTCCCACTCCATATTGTACGATCGTAACCATTTATTGCAGAGAATGCTTCGCCTTACTAATAGTTATTTGTTTTAAAAATAGTTTGTCATTATAATTACTGTTATCTTTGTTTTATACAAAATGTTTTTTTTTTTATTTGTAAAATACTGGCCCCGTTGAGCATTGATTAATAATAAACAAATAAAAATAATATGTTTAAATAATAAATACAAGATAATAGCGAACTTTGATGTCGTCAAATTGACAGTAATACGGTAGAACTTTTAAATTATAGGTACATTTTATAATTCTATTTGAATATTGAATTTTAAAAAAGGTCATGTTTTATATTAGTATATGATGAAATTACCGTAAATCATCATAACAATATCGATTATATCATATTAGAATGCCTGAAACAATATTACTTAAAAGATTTGTGTCAAATTGAAATGTTGGTAACATAAATTAATAAATTTGATAAATGAGCAATTTAATACGATGATTTTGATTAATGTATAAAATAAATTACTAAATAACTCCTATTGATTTTTAAATGTTCGCTTATTATCTGATCCTCAACTATTATGCAAATACAATAAATTCTACGCAATAGAAAATGGACTAGGTAATCTTATTTCACGATATTTCAACATGTTATCACAAACCAAACCCCCAACCTAAGTAAGTCGATATCCAGAATAGCGCGATTATTTGATAAGTAGATTACAGAATTTTCTATTATAGTAAATACAAATTAATTTTAAACTTTTTGTATAAAAATGTATTGAATTATTTTTCCAAAAAAATATAATAGTTTTAAAATGCTTATATCATATGCCTTTAAATTTATTCTAAATATAAATGTCCTTTGGTGGTTAATTTCTATAAATTATTCCATTTTATGTATCATTATATTAGCTTAATTTATTTATTATGTCTATATATATATATACAATTATTTCATAAAAATCAAAACATCAGAGCAAAATTTAATTTCTGTACAAAAGACGTCATCCTTCTCTTATAGACTCTAGGGCCACCAAGGTTCACGATACGCCACTAATTGTGTAACTATCATTTTTTTAATAAGCCCGGAAGGGACTAACAATTGTAAATACCTTTTTATAACCATAAAGCCATTCTAAGCTTGTGATTTCCTATTGAAGCTCCAGCATTTTCCGACAACTGTCGGACGACTTTGCGTTCTGGGCGATAGGCTTGGGTAACTTCTGACAAATAGAGTTTCAGTGAACGTCCCTCCTGGACGTGGGGCGCCCGGGAAAGATATTTGTATCACCTCCTGGCCAATCACCGCCTAATATTGTCATATTATCCTATAAAAACTACATGTACTATAATAATTGTATGTACGTAATTTTTATAATAAAGAGATCTGTGTAAACAACGACAACTCTAATTAATACCGAGGCGGTCCGGCATAGGCGGCATTTGGGGGGGGGGGAGACATGAGGGTGCAATTGCACCCATGAGAATTATTTTGTGGGGGCAGAAGTATCATTTTGCACCCACAGGCAACAGACAAAAATAATTAAGTAAAATATCATCTATTATATATTTCTATATAACAAGCTCATACCTAAATAGTGTATTTTAGAGCACTAAGTGTGCGCATTATGCTGTACGAAATGTATAATAAATGCATTTCGAATTTTCATAGTGTGTTGTTAAAAATAACATTTAATATAAGAATTATTGGGCAAAATACCAAATTTTATCGATA
Organism: Pemphigus obesinymphae; assembly: GCA_025469235.1. Lineage (NCBI taxonomy): Eukaryota > Metazoa > Arthropoda > Insecta > Hemiptera > Aphididae > Pemphigus > Pemphigus obesinymphae. Next base: position 11,813 of record JAIPRL010010593.1, read on the forward strand.
ATAATTGATAAACCACTTTAATGCCATAGAATTCTATAATATTAATACTTTATTTATTATTATTCCTTGAAATGTATATTGCTGTATATAGTTGGTTTATGAATCATAAGAATTTATGCACCCTCATTAGTTTTTACCAAGTGCCGCCTATGTCGTCAAGGATATAACAGGATTAAGTGTGGATGGATGAAGTGGAGAAAAGCATCAAGTATTTTTTTTTGTAAAAGAATCCGTATTAGGCTAAAAGGTAAATTTTATAAGACAGTGGTGATAGATCTGCAATGTTGTATGTTGGGCAATAGATAGGATGATAGAACAGAGAATAAGTGTAGCAGAGATGAGAATGTTAAGGTAAATGAGTGGAGTAGGTAACTAGAGAGAATAAAATAAGGAATGAGTATAATATATATATATATATATAAGAGGTAATATAGGAGTAGCTTCGGTAGTTAACAAAATAAGGGAGAATAGATTAAGATGGCTTGAACATGTATTAAGGAGGGAAGAGGTTAAGGGGGTAAGATTAGTAAAGGAATTGTATGTTGATGGAAAGAGTGACCGGAAAAAGGTGGGGGGATGTGATGGTGAGTGATATGAGGAAAGTGGGGATAAATTAAAAAGATGCAGGAGATAGAGTTAAGTAGAAGTGTAAGTCTATGGTGGCCGACCCCAAATAGTTGGGAGAGAAGGCGAAAGATAAGAATATAACCTGTATATATATATTTTTTTTTAAGTATTTAAAAATTATTTCAATACTATTTTTATGTATTTGAATATTTACTTAAATACATTGAATAAATAAGTATTTACGTATTACTCTAAATACTTTTTTCAACTATATTTTTTTTACTTACTCAAATACTTTTTAAAAGTATTCTTTACAGCTCTGCTTCTATATATATATATATATATATGCAATACTGAATCTACTAGAAAAAAAAAGGTCAATTGGAAAAACGGAAAAAAAAGCGTCCTACATCCGGTACTATATGTATGACATATACATTGTATATACATATACTTAAATATACGGTAAGGTTAGGTTAGGTTAGCTGATGACTAATACTGTTTGCCATAATAACTCATTAGGATTCCGAATAGCCATTGCATAAAATAAATGAAAATATTTGTTCGGTGCTAACCGCAAGCGTAATTTATTATATTACCTATAGTTTATTTTGTATTTGGTATTTATGGTCACACTGATTTTATATAGACTTGATTTCATATTCTGATATCATTAATCGGTAAGCAGCCGGTTAATCGAAAAAATGTAATGGCGTGTATACTGTGTAACATCGAATCGACGTTTCTTACTTTCCGAAAACATATAAAAAAAATATGGGAGTGCATCAAAATCAAGAAAAAAAAATTACCAGGAAAAATATTGATCGGGACTGTAAAGTTACAGGAATATAAAGAATCAGAAACGCTTTTATACGGGAACATATAATTTCTGGAAAATAAATTTCAGGAACTGTTAAAATCAGAAATTTCTGTTGAAAATATTATTTTAAAAACTAATAAATTCAGTAATATATTAAAATTTAAAAAAATTACCAGTGAAAATATTGATTAAGATAAAAATAATTATAGGATCGATTTCTTACAGGAATATCAAGAATCGGTAACACTTTTATATGGGAATTATATAATTTCAGGAAAATAATTTTCAAGAACCGTTAAAATCTGGAATTTCTTATCAATAATTCTGCATGTGATTATGGTAGGCATACTCGTCATAATATTAGTATCATAGATAACTTGAAGTTATTAGTAATAACTGATATATTGTGTAGTATGTATACCATAAATTCATAAATAAATTATAATTCACGATTAATAAATTGTGATCACGCCATCACGGCTTTAGATCATAGAATATAGAACATCTTCTAAGCTTTAGATATATATTTGCTGTGATCATATTATTTGTGTATAATAATAATAATGTTATTCTATGTGATAATAGTTTTAACACGTTAAGTTGACTTATTCTGTAATTTTAATTCAATTTTAAAATTTTTAATTTCAATTTGTTTTTCTAATTTTATTTAAACATGCCGATTATACATGTATTATACGATTTTTCTTGTTTGCTAATTCAGCATTAGATCTTCAAAGTATAATTGAACTACAACGAAATTCATGACCAAAATCACAGATATACAATAACTTGACTATTATAGATATATAGGCAGGGTTGGGCAGTATGACACTATCACAGATACATGACACAAAAAATATCCTTAAAATTGCCTATACAGAACCCCTTATAAGCCGCGTATATAACGTACATATCATTTCCTAATTTTAACAGTTCCCGATTTTGACGGTTTTTAAAAATTATTTTCCTGTTAAATAATTTCCTGATTTTAATCGTTCCTGATTTTTTTGGTTATTGAAAATAAGACTTTTATTACTGATTCTGCTTCCATACGCCAATGACCAAATTTTTTTTTTTTTGCTGAAAGGGACCAATAAAAATTTGGCCCCCTTGTAAAATAAATCCTAGCTACATGCCTGTGTCCATGTGAAAAACAGTTACTATCTAAATCTACTCCACGATGGGCTAATGTCTGACCTTACACTTTATTTATTGTCATTGTAAAACAAACATTAATTGGAAATTGAACTCTTCTGAATTTAACTGGAAAATCGTTGGGGTATAATGATATTTTCGGTAAAAGTATTTTTTATCCCTTAGCACATCCTATCAAAATTACAGCTTCAAACTCATGTTTTATAAGAGAAATGACACGAAACCTAGTCCCATTACATACATCTAATTTACTAGTTATTCATTATATAAAAATAATTATTTTGAAAAGAACTTTTACATATTAATAACACAATAAAACAGAATGACGATATTGAATCAGTACAAAACTCCTTCTTGAGATTCATAGCTTATAAATTCAATATAAATAGACCCGTGCACAGTTCATATCAAAATATATTACATTTTATCAATCTTTCTTCACTTAATAAAAGACGGTCCTATTTGCTTTTCAAATTTTTACAAAAACTAATATCTGCCGAAATTGACTTTCCTGAACTTCTTTCCCTTATCCGTTTCAAAATAAATACACTTAATACAAGAAACCAAGAATACTTTTACCCGATCTCCTCAAACAAAAATTATGTTTTAAATTCTCCGGCCAATCTACTAATGCAAGCGGGTAACTCGTATAGCTTTTATACTCTTTAGTCAACACAATTTATCAGTTATTGCAGGTTCTTTATTATTATTATTATTATTATTATTGTTGCTGTTGTTGTTATTATTATTATTTTATTATTCCTTATTTTTCTTAATCATATGTCATAATTATATC
>JAIPRL010010594.1:0-15147 GCA_025469235.1 Pemphigus obesinymphae
ATCTCAGGCAAGTTGTAGTCTCCACAAAACAAAAGAAAGTGATTAGGGTAATGACTAACTATAGCGTCAACGGAAGAAACATGGGACTGGTATATTTCAAGAGAACTAGAGGGGGGTAAGTAAACTCCACATACAAGAAAATTAGAATAACCCAGAGAGAATTGAACAAATAACTGCTCAACATTGTTTGTAGGAGATGGAACCAAGGATGAAGGAATATTCTTACGCACAGCAATGAGTATGCCACCTCCACGTTTAAAACTACTAGTTAAAGACGATCTATCACATCTAAAAATATTATAGTTTTCTAGACCAATTTCATTTGAGTGAAAACTAGCGTTTAGCCAGGTTTCAGTGAAGACACAAAACATATAATTAAAACAAGCAGTATTACAATTAAAATTAAACAATTTAGTGCGTAGACCTCTGCAATTTTGGTAGAAACCGAATGAACTAATACTATCAGGATATGGGTCTGAGATGGATGGCGTCAACATCGTAGAGGTGGACGCTCGTTGGCGTTATTTTGGACGTGATTTAACAACTCCTGGAATACCATTGGAATATATAATGGTAAGGTCAGTTTCGCCTGCCAAGTTATAATTACGTATAAAAAGCATATCTACGCGTAATATGTTTGGGTTAATGAAATGCCACCCTAATGTAGTTAATATTACAGGGAATACCTATATAGTTTCTATTACCTCATTAGGTACTTCATCGTCATAAGTAAGAATAATATCCATGTTATATAAGGGGCTTCTTCAGATCAGTTTTATGAGGCGTGGGGGGGGGGCGATTCCCTCTAATAAAACGTTTCATAAATTAGAACACAAAGTTATTATAAAAACCAACACGGTAATCATATAGTCACTTATCGCTGTACCATACCCACAGCTATCAGTTTAACAGCATTAGATAATAGAATAAAGATTTTCCCAGACTAAAAATTTTTGATAAGATTATATGGTCCATATGTCGTTTTGATATCACGAGTGCTAGGATTTTATGCTTTTTACGAGATAGGTAAGCAAAAAAATTGTAAACACGTTTTAGAAAATGTAAACTATAAAAGTATCATATAATAAAGTATAAACTTTAATATATAATGTATAAAGATTGTATTGTATCTACCTAATAGTTATCAGTAATCAGACATCGTTGTCGGTTTGGAAATTGTATCTACTATAATGTATGAATGGTAAATTATTTATATAATATTATCAGTCGACATCAGTGTTTATTTTTGTCAAGAAAATCGAAATAACTACAAAAACAGTTTAACATGTTAACAATAACAATATTATACAAGTAGGTATAGGTGATTAAGTTTGTACCACGGCAAGTACATGTCGGGTGTCCGGGGACTCGAGCACCCGTTGAAATTATTTAAAGGTGCTGGCCACCCGTTAGAAATATTGAAGATTTTTACTTAAATCAATATCGATTATTTTACAGTAACGATACTTTTGAAATAATTTTCAAGTTCCAAAAATTTTAACATGGAAGTAGTCGGTAATATGATTTGATAAGAAACATACTTTATTTTGATCAATTTCGGTTTATAACCTCCACCTGTTATCCACTTGGATCCATAGATAATATTATCTATGAAGGTATTATAAGGAAATTATGAAATTCGGTGAAATACTTGTACTTTCATATATATATTTACCTTTTGCATGACGCCCCAAAAAGCGCCTAGTACTGATAATAATAATATGTATTGGAGATAATAACTATTTCAGACGGGGAACATGAGTATCAGGGGCGAAACTAACGAGGGTGTAAGTGAGAAAATCGTCACCCTAAAGTGAACTCAGTCGGCCAAATCGACTTGTTAGTCGGCTAAATCAAATCAGAAGAAAAGACACTTTTTTTATACTCTTTGGTCCGGGAATCCAATATATTTCCTTCTCTACATCCCTGATGGGCACCCGTTAAATTTTTTAAAACTTGGCGTCTATGACCACGGACGTATTATTGTATAGAGATCAAGTGCGAACGAGAACAAAATTCGCTTTGTTGAAATATCCACATTCAACATTGTGTCGTCATCTTTATGCACGAGCAGGGTATACCTATTGTTATTGCTTCATAATAATTATTATTTATCGAATCGAAAATATCGATTGTCATTGCAATCACATTTCACAGTAATTACATTAATATCTGTTCAAATTAATAACATCTTTACTTACAATATTTTACTTCTCTTCCCTAATGATATAATTTTTAGAAAGTGTCCATTAATCTATAATGAAAACGCCAAGCATGTATATTATATAGGTATACCATTATATTCAATACAATTATAATTATTGTGTTATGTACCGAACTGTATTATATATTTTAATAATTATTGTAATTGTATTTTAATTATAATAATAATAATAAGAAGAAGAAGAATTTTAGATAACTGTTTTTTGGCTTAATTTTCTTTTGAAAAGTCATTATTCAGCGTATTCATTATTCTGCTTCATCCTTATAGAAATTACATAAATAATTAAATAACTAGTCGTTGAAATCGAATGGGTGAATTTCAAGAGAATTATTGAATATTGTTATATTATTGTTCAACAATTAGGTATAGCAATCAGAAAAAATTTAATTTTTTTTTAATAATAATCGACTTTAAAATACTTTCCACACATATTATGAATACTTTACCACTTTTTTAAATTTGTAAATTTTAAAACTTGTCGAGAAATCTCACGAAAAACGCTTTGATGCATAATTTGTTTGCAAACAAATAATGAATCATTATTTAAGGTAAAATATGATTCATCGTAATAAAAAAAAAAAACTAGTGATGTTACGAACTGTTCGAAAACCAGGGTTTTCGTAAAGTAAGTTCATTGAAATTTGAAAAAGTTCAGTTTGGGTTCGGTTCGACTTGAAAATTCGTAACATCACTAAAAAAAACTTTATTTGTACCCGGTACATCACCACAAAAACAATATTTAATATTAGTATTATAATAACCAAAAATACTGTTAAAATATTTTAGACTATGTTTTTTCCATTTTATTTTGACGACATATTGTTAATAAACAACGTTGATTATTTAATTATTTATTTATATTGTATTAATGTGTACATCTAAGTGCAATAAAAATCCCACTAATATTAAAATATCGTGTTTAATTTATTGGTTTAATAAGTACAAAAACATGTGTTGTCCAATGTACCTATTATTTATTTTATTGATTCTTAAAAAAACTATAGTCTAGTAGGTTAGGTACTATATACAATATTGGTTTCAATTTATTAATACAGTCTATCTCAATATGATTATTTTGGAACTACACGTGTCTCATTTAAAATACTATATTTACACAAAACAAAAAATTTTCGTTTGTAAAATACATTTTAAATACAAAATATTATGTATAATTAAACATGCGCCCAGTATTTTATACAGGGTAATGAAATTAAATCATTTAAATAAGGTTTTTTTGACTCTCCTGAAAACGTACAAAAACTGAAATACGCACTGTTAGCATAACATAAGCGACCATATGTCGTTACCGTAACAGCAACAACACGTATCTCCAAAAGTAAAATTGTACAGGAAGACCAAAAAACTGTTCGATTTTTTTAAGTCTAAAAATTTTAGCAATTTTCGATACTGAATTAAGTTTTATACGTACATTGTATATTTATATACATCTTGTGTGAACCAATAGAACATAGTTTATACATTTGGTAAAATAGAAAGCTATAGTGGTTTATAGTTGAACACCATAGATAGCGCGAGTGCATAAATAAAGTCCCGCGTGTACAATATATTTCGTCGGAGAAATAATATATTTTGTGCAATAAATGGTAGGTATATAATGGTATATAAGGTATATAATGGTATATAAGGTATATAATGGTAGGCATTCTCACAGTCCTATACTGTATCCATACGTCCGTGGGGTTTGTACTTAACGAAAATTTTACATGATTTTTTTTTTTTTCGTTTATAATATTATCGTGTTGCTAAGGTGAACAACGGTGTTTATTATATTTAATATCTTTTGCGATCGTGGACACATAACGTACGATTATTATTAATCACGAACAGACAATAATTTCATAATGGCGTCGAACGTCAGTAATTACGATAGACTTTTAAAGGAAATCTACAAAGACGTATTAAATATCTCCGACAGTAAAGGTAGTGACGTGGAACTCGACGACAACTATTGTAACGATTGTAGCGGTGAAAATATATTGGTCGACGAAGATTCCAATGCAGTTTCGAACCGTTTGAAACGCAACTGGTTATTGATTAACGAACAAAACGCTAAACGCGATTTCCTTTCGTACGTTATTTTATATCATACGTTATGTGGAAATACGGTGAAATTTTGTTTATGTTTCAGTAGAATAGAATATAGTACCTATTTTGCATGACATTACAAATTTTCTCAATGATTGAATATTTTCTCAATCCCATATATAGATTAAGGTATCGTTACATAAATGTTAGGAACAGCGTTCAGATTTATCTGGATACGTTTATTTAGATAAAAATATCTTTATCTTTTATCTTCTCTAGGTAAATAATATATGAATTATATATAAAAAAAAAAAAAAAAAAAAAATGATCTAAATATAATTAAATTTTTTATTAAGTCACGCGACGTCCCCTCAAACTAAATATTTAAAACAAAAAAGTATTTGATATTCTGATATCTAGTAGTGGTTTTATTATACCCACGATTTGAGGTATAGGTTGCTCGTCGGCCCACGTTAAATAGTAAACCAATGCGACTGAGAATCTAGATCAGCTGATAAAAAAAAAAACCACTACTAGCGCTCCTAGCAGTATTACGAGCTGTATTATCGACATAATCGTGATTATCGATGTTTATTTTGAAATTTTATACAAAATATTTATTATTATTATTATAGTACAACTATTACTAATATCCGCCGCATTTGGCGACACTGTTTTATAATTTTTACCGCTAGGAGCGCTGCAAGTAGTTTTATGGAGTGTCAGTTTTTGGGTCACATAATAATCGGTATTCGACGGGTAACCGCAGTGTAATATCTTAAATCGTGATTATACCTAATATTTATTGATTTTCCTGAAAACGATTTTTTAAATTTTTTTAATTAAATTTAATTATATTAAAGTAAATTTTTTACTGGAATCACATTTGTTCCCGCCAGAACTGTTCTTACACCGAGTTATACTATAGATCAGGTACCAGCTATATCGGATTTTACCTGAATATTTAATAATTTATAAGTATCAACTTAAGTAACACTATATATATATATATATATATATATATATATGTATAATAATATACGAGTACATTATGTATTTACACTATAATAAATAGGTACCAATATATTATATTCGACGAGCGAAATATTCTGCCACCGCTTTGTATACTGATGATCGGCATTTTCAATTTTTCACGGTTTTACGGTTCGCCTTTTACATTTTACATTATTTATAGAATATTGGGCGCGTATTTCTCGCAAATGCATACTCATCGGCCGTTATCTGTTTGTGTTTTTCGATAACAGTGCGTCCTGCGGATCGAACGCCGTCGCCGCCGTGATTGATACGGAAAAAGACGGAGACAAAACGAGAAAAACGCTAAACCACCGTTTCGACAGTTTATCCGAAATCTCTTCGATTTACAAACGGTCAGCACTCTCGTGCGTGGACGACGATAGTAGTTTCACTACCGAATGGTGGTCCTGTATGTCACAGGTCGATGTTGACGGACCGGAACCGAACGGTTTTTTAGACGATATCTTGGAGACTTTCAGACGCGAATTCAGAGTGGAACTGCCCGTACTGACCGAATCGCTGACGTCCCAATTTGACGATCCAAACTTTGACGCCTTGACAGCAGCTAAACATTTTTTAATTGATAAATTACAATATTAAACGTCGGCCGTGTTATTAAAAACGACTTTCCTGTGGGACTTTTTTTTTTTTTTCTATTCCGAAATCTCAAATATATTATTACCATACTTTTCCCATTTTTATCGATCTTTCACTGACCGATATTATACGTTTACAGCAGCTCCGGAATCACTACTCGCTTACTTGACAGCTTGTTTAATTGATTGATCGGTTACCTGAAAAATCTGTATAATTATACGAGTATATTAGGTATCTATGTTTACAAATATCAGGTATATCTATAATATATATCCGAATTTATATATAATATATTTATATTATCTATATTAAAGCGGTTTGGACACATAAAACGAAGAGAGGTAATATGAACAAAGCCAGAGCAGCTATTGAATGGCGACCAGAAGAGAGGAGACCAATGAGAGAGACCAAAGAAACGGTGGATAGATGGTATAAGACAAGACTTAGAGAGACTGGAAGCTACGAATCGGAAGGAAATGATCCAGGACCGTGGAAGTCGGAGAGCTCTTACACAGAGCGGCATCTAAAATTCTTGCAGAGTTGTGAAGTCATAATATTATGATGATGATAATGACGAGTATAATATTATCACTTTTCAAATTCATATCGCATGATATATACATTGACCATTGCATTGACTATGCAGTGAACGATTAAGTTTTGATCCATTTTTTTCTTTTTGTAATTATTTTAAATCAAATAGATGAATATGTGCACCTACTCAACTGCGCTGTCTTGAGTTCATAGCTCCAGTATGTGCAACATAGTATTTTTTAAATATTTACTTAATCAGAAGTCAAAAATATGTACATCAACCATTTTTATTTTAAATTAATTTTTATTGGGTGATGTTAAAAAATTTTAATTTAAAATAATATAAAATATAAATTTATAGTAAGGCTTAAAGTTTTCGTAAATTTTACAATGAAAATTTTGAAAATAATAAGTTTTGAAAAATAACCATTTAACAATATTATAGTGATAATAATTTATATCTCATAAATAAGTGCAGAAAATGTATTGAAAAAAAAACGACATTGGCGTGTTAACCATATAATAGTTACAATATAAATACAATAAAGTAACTATAATATTGATGGAAAGCAAATTAGTTGATCAAAAAGACAAATCAATACTGCTGTAAAGTATTTGAAACTTAAAAAAATAATTTCTCGATATTTTTGTGTCATTTATGTATTGTACATCGTCGCACTGTTTTACATAATATTATATTTAAGTTCAGTTTCAGAGTTTTCAAGTAAAGAGTTTCTTAATAGCAAATTTATTCTAGTTGGTGTAACTTTAAAAAAGTTTTTTTTTCTATTTTTTTAGTAGTTTTCTTGAACGCAAAGGAAAAATGTCAGAAATCGAAAAATAGCCAGAGACATGTATACGAAATATTTACTATGTATCGACGTAGGTATAGAAGTATAGAAGTATTCAAATATAACGATATAGGAAAATGGTAGAACGAGAACGTCACAGTTGTTTTCGGTGGTAAAAATATGCTCACCAAAAATGTTTACGAAATGGTATCAAAAAAAAATTATTTTAGAGTGATTTAACCGATTATAAAATTAACAGAGGACAAAAAATTCAAGACAACGCAACTTCATATAGGTTTTTTTGGCATTTTATTTATATCTATACATAATACATATGTATAATTATGTATATGTAATAATACAATATGGCTATTGGCTATATATTGTCTGAAGACCTAAGGTACGATGGACCAAATTACATCATCTACATCTGGACGAATTTTTTTCTATTTGTTTACACATTTTATTTACATTTCATAAGTTAATATTATATAAACATAAATTTTTAAAGGTCACAATTATTGAAAAATATGTCATGTCAGTTATTATACATTATACAAATCGTACACGATAAGTTATATAATTATTATCATGTCTGTAAAAACCCGAAATTAGTCAAATCGGCTTTAATCAGCGATCGGTAAAAACTCGTTTTGACTAAAACAAACCAGTTATATACCTATATAGTATATGAATTACAAAAATGTGTAGCACTAAACCATAAATTTAAATGTTTAATACAAATTACTTATTTTCTGGAGTCTCTATGATAATTGTTATCGGGCTTTCCAAAATCCACTTCTCTCCAATTTACACATTTATATAGGCACAAAATAAATTGCATTTAAATTGTTAAGTTATTTTAGATTCTGAGCGTATAGCAAATGCACGTATTAATTTATTTACGGTGATGTGTTTTTTAATATTATATATTTATGTAATTTTTTGTAGATTTTACTTGGATAAAAGAAGTTTGGCGGGACTTTTCGTGTAAAAGTCTTTTTGATAAGAAATTCATTATATTTGGTATTTCAAATGGGTCAATGTTCGATTTTTTCAGTAGTTTTCTTGAGCGTAAAGGAATACTACCGAAAATAACGGAAAATTTTTATAAATCGGAAAATAATATTAATTGTCCGTATAAAGGCATTTTGGTATATTATTATTGCGAAGTGGAAATAGTTATTGGGCATTTATTACGATTTAAGACGATTATCACTTATTCAATTTGTTATGGATTTTAATAGTTGCATGACGGCAATTCATCTAAATAAGAAATAACATCGTATAGTCAAAACTAAAACTTTAAAAAAAAAAAATGATGACTGATAAAAAATAGTATGATCATTTTGGTCCAGAATGGATATTATATAATTATTATATGTATTATATATAAATTATAGGTATCAATCTTATAATATTATATAACTTATTTACTTATTTCATAATTAATTATATGTAATACGTGTACTATATGTAAGTTGAAAGTTTTAAATGATAAAAGTATAATAAACATTATTGGTTTTCAATGTTATTCGCGCTTGAGTAGGTACACAGGATAGATTCAATGTTAGAGTAGGTATGTAAAATGTAGGAACATTGAAAGGCAGGAGCAGCGAATTAGTAAAAGTTTTGAATAGGAGGAATATGAATATTTGTGTGTGAGAAAAAAAGTAGAAAGGGGAGAAAGCAAGGAAAATTGGTGAGGGGTATAAAATTATTTACTCAGGAAGAACTAGTTAAAGGAATGGTGTAGGAGTGATATTAGATGAAGAAATGGAAGGAAAAGTAACGGAGGTGATTAGTAAAAGTGATAGGGTAATTATGGTGAGAGAAATATTAGAGGATAAGGTATTAAATATAGTAAGTGCATATATGCTTCACAAGTGAGATATGAGGAAAGCCAGAAAGAAGAGTTCTGGAAAGAGATGGATAAGGTTTAGCAAGAAGTATAAGAAACTGAGGATTTTGTAATTGGGATATATTATTATACATGGTAGGCAGGGATAGAATAGATTATGATAGAGTGCATGGAGAGTATGGAATATGGATTTAGAGAAAGGTATGAGGCTGGAGAAAGAATACTGGACTTTGCATCAGCGCATAAATTAGCGATTGTAAAAACACTTATTTTAGGAAGAGAGAAGAGCATTATGTAACCTACAAGATTGGAGGGAACGAAACACGAATTGATTATTTTATGTGAAAGAGAGAAGTTTTGAAACGGTGTAAGGACTGCAAGGTAATCCCGGGTGAGAGTGTAATAAAAAAATATAGGTTAATGGTTATGGAGATTTGGTGTAGAAAAAAGAGGGTGCACAAAAATAAAAATATATATAAGGAAACGAGGATTAGGTGTGGTGAAAACTAACGGATGAGAATGAAAAAGTATTTACAAAAAAGCTGATTGAGACAGGGGTGTGGAACATGGAAGGGAATATAAATGAAATGTGGGAAAAGGTAGCAGAGGGTGTTAAGAGGGTTACTAAGGAAGTCGTTAGCGAGAGTAGAGGTAATACGCCAGAGTGATTTCAAATTTTCTTAGAGTGGGACAAAGTTTTAATCGGCCCAATTCCAATATTCATTTGATTAAAAGTATGTAGGTACCACAAACAGGGAAATATTTATGAGGAGAGTGAAATATGAAAAAATAATACTTATGTTCAAAACGTAAATAAGCAAAAAAAAGTCATCAACTTTTTTAAATGTGGTATCCGGCCAATAAAAATATCATATAACATCATTTTATCAAAATTTGAAAATGTACGGTAAACAGAGTTACCAGCTCACCGTATTTTGTAATGTTATCATAACCTGTGATACCTCATTCTTTATCTGATATAAACATTTGTATATTTGTATAATAGCTTTAAAAAATCGATCAGTCCCCTAAAATCAACCGGGCCACAAAATGCCCCTTCCTCCTCTCCCCCCAAATGATGCCCCTGTCAGATGATAAACAAACATGGCAGTAAGAAGAAGTGCAGGAGATAATATCAAAGAAAAAATACAGTTTAAGAAATGCCAGAAAACCGGAGAGAGCTCCTTCTGGGAGCTGGATTGGGTAGAGTATAAAAGTTTATCTAAACTCTAAAGCAATAAATAGCGCAGTGAATAAAGCTAAATTAGGAAAATATGATGAGTTGTATGAGTGGTAAGGAACCAAATAAGGAGGAAACAAGTGTATAGGCTGGCTAAGGAAAGAGAAAAACAATCCAGGGACTTAAGAAATGTTTGGTGTATAAAAGATGGGGGCTTCAAAAAGGATATGAAACACAGGTTTAATTGTGAATGGATGAAGTGGAGAGAAGCGTTAGGTGATTTATGTGACAAATGAATTGCTATTAGGTGAGACCTGCTATGATGTATGGAACAGAAATTTGGGCAGAAATGAGAATGTTAAGGTGGATGAGTGGAGTGACTAGAGAATGAAGGAGAATAGATCAAAATGGCTCGGGCATGTATTAAGGAGAGGAGGGGGGAGAGAAGCAGACGCAGTAAGATTAGTAAAGGAAATTTATGTCGATGGAAAGAGGTGGAGAGAAAGACCGAAAAATAGGTGGGGGAAGTTATGGCGAGTGATATGAGGAAGGTGGGGGTAAGTGAGGAAGATGTGGGAGATAGGGTTAAGTAGGAGTGTAGGACTAGGGTGGCTGACCCTAAATAGTTAGGAGAGAAGACGAAAGAGAAGAAGATGTTATTGACTTATAATATTGTACTTGTAAAAAAAATTTTCGTTTGTGCAGAGTTACAGTTAAAGCATTTTCGTCAAATATATACATTTTATTTAACTTGGTTTAATATCCAAAACACACATACACATTTTCGAAACATATTTTGAATACAGTGATTTTGAATACGTCGTGCTGATTGGATTATTTTATTTAAATATTAAATATTAATATTTGCTACAATTTATGCGTTCTGCGTGTATTAATGTACATCAGATACTAAAAAAACGTTTAATGTACATAATTGTGTAGATAGCGTTCGCCGTAACTGTTCGACATTGCTTTACGTAGTCCCATTAGAACGCTGATGATTTCTGAATTTTTCTTTTTCAAATTTATATTGGATTCCGATGAATTTATTATGTTATCGTTTGCGATACCATCTTCAACAAATCTTTTATCGACAATCTGAAAAACGAAAAAAAGTTCAAAAGCTTAACGGTTATAAAATAGTTAGGTAGGCAGAGGAGACTGTTGTACAATGAAACAGAAAACCGTTTTTAATTTTCAATTTGAGCGTTAATAAAACTCGATTTCTAATATGTCGGTATAATTTTATTATTTTATACAAGTACTAAGGCTTTGAGAATAATTGTTTTTTTAATTGGTTAATATTTTTTGAAATATTAAAATAAAAAAAATAAATCCACTAGCTCTATCTTTCATTTAAAATCTTTTTTCCTCTAGATACTTGGTAATTTATATTTTAAAAACAACTTTTGGTATAAAAAAAATCACACGTGCTTTACGAGGGAAATAATAAGGATACACCGTCTAAACTTTATTTGAAGTTAATTAATGTTGCAATAAAATAATTGAATGAAAGAAAAATATCGTTGATCATCTGCGATAATTTTAAACGATTTGTCTCATTGTACTCGTATACGTACCATGTACCAATGTTGAACAATTCCCCTTATATTTTACACTTTTTAATTATTATTTATTATTATTACAAATTACGAATTGAAATCAATCATGTATATATATATATATATTTAGGTAGTTAATTATTATATACATACTATTGATTTTTATATCTGGCGGAAAAATAAATCTGTGGAAAAGGGAACGGTACGGTTTTGAGAGAAAATAAGAGAATCTGACGGAAAAGGGGCCCGCCCTTATAAACTATATCAGTAAGATATGAATTATTTCGTTTTTAACTTATTATATTTTTTATACAAATAATATGTATAAATACAATTGATTTTCAAACATAAAACTATAATTTACTTGTAAACATTGACCCAACAGAGGGAAAAAATATCATAATATTCATAACACCCCCCCCCCTTGAAATATGAGTAGATATACGAGTAGGTATATCATATTATATAGTTACGTACTCTAATTAGACGATAGAAAAATAGTACAAACTGCATAATATGAATAATCACATTTCTCATCAATAAATTTTTTTATCGAATTGTCGTATACACCTAGTCGGTATACCTATCTATAGTTGTATAAACACGTAGCTATAGGCGTACGCAATTATTATAAAATTTACCAACAATACCGAATATAGGTAACTATTGACTAATAATAATTAGTAAATTAACAATCATATATAAATGCGGAGAGTGTACACTATTTTTTTGTGTTTAGTGTTATGAATTTTTCTGAATTTTTCCTTTAAACAATTTGAACAGCGTTCAGTAATAACGGTATCAATATAATACGTATGCAAATCACAATTAATGTACCTATAAATGTAAAGTCAATGACCAAATTATTACCATTACTACTCATATAAATATAAAAATATAATCTGCACATGTTTTGCCGATGATTTCCTTGCGGGGGGGGGGGGGCTGTGATAGCAACTGCGCTGACCACTCCAGTGATTAAAAATGCCGGTTATTGAACATGTGCTATTTTCCGTGCTTGTTTCTTTGGTTGATTTGTGCGTGAACCAATCAGAAAATAGTGTCTTGTCACGTAGGTCGTATAAGTTCCGCCGTGGTGATAATGTTTTAATGATACTCGTAACACAGATAACATAGATGCTGCTCGTAAGTTAATATCGTATCGGTGCTGGTTATTATAGACATCATATTGTGCAAAATTAGAAAATGCAGAATCAAAAGCCCGAAAAGTGGTCAAATAACCAAATAGAAACGCTAATTGACGCATATAAAGAGGAGCTCTGCTTGTATGCAACAAACATGGCTACATACCAAAATAAACATTTACGTTTATTGCTTCGACTTAATTCATAAATTAATTTAAAAAAAATACTAATTAGGTATCTATTGTCGGAGACGGATGACTTCGACTGCAATGATGTCCATTTTTCTATTAAATTTTAATTATATTTCTTATACCAGATATCTGTATTATTATATTTTCAAAATTCGAATACTTATAATACGATATAATACAAACTTAACATCTTATATAATTCATAAGGTTAAGAATATGTTTTCGAAATTTTAATGTTTATCTTTGGCCCGAACAATCATTATGTGATAACATTTGTGATAACAATCTAACCAGCTAAAAGTCCAGCCTAGAGACGCGCAACGTGCGATGCCAACATCGCAAAGAAACCGTCACAACATCCAATACTATACAGTTCGCTTAGGACCAATCATGAAATCAATCGAGTAATCCAGCAGCATCGTGTGCGCCGGGCTTTATATATTATAATATTATTCATAATAACTTGCAGAGCTGTAGCAAGAGGTGGGAGGGGGGGGGAGGTGAAAGGTTCCTACGTCCCGGGCACATAACTTTAAAAGGCGCAAAACGACCCCAAAAATCTGTATTCGATTTTAAAAATATTTAATTTTAGGACGTCATGAAGGGGAGAAAATAAAAAATTGAGAAATAAATTGGATCTACGTACCTATGGCAAGCAATAGTTTAAAGAGTATTTAATTAAGTGATTCATATAAATTTCGAGCAGCATCGGGTACACAAATTTTGGCATAAATTCGTATAATACGCCTATATAATGTATACACTGAACCAAATATTATTGGTAGAGTTAACAATATGCATTAATCAAATTTTAACAAACGAATATTTGTTGAAATAATACAATTTTTATTATTTTAATGTATATATGTATATATTGTTAAATTAATAAAAAATGTGTTTAAAATAACAAATTAATTTTGTAAATTTCACAAAATATATGTTATAATTTAATAAAAATTAATACAGATTTTATTATTATAATAAAATATGTCGTTAAATTGAAAAAAATATTCTGTTGAAACTTTAAATTGACCATTTTGATTAACAAATGGACGTTTGTTCTACGAAGAAGAAAAAATATATATATATATATTTATAATTGAATTAGCAAAATATTTTTAAATAAATTTGTATTCAATTAGACAATTTTACCCAAGATGTTGTTAAATCAATAATACGTTTTGTTATTTTACCGTTAAATTAACAAACATTTCATTTCTAAATCAACAAACATTTTATTGGACGTATATATTAACTAGCATATTATAAAATTAATCTATTTTTTTTTATTGAATTCACAGATATATTTGGTTCAGTGTAGGTTCTAAAAACGTATCAATTTGTTGGGTTTTTTTTAAACGCGATCATGGAACAGTTTATACCCAATATTAAATCAATACGAGTTTCAAGTATTAATCTAAAATATCGACCATAAATGTCGTCGATATTGCAGTACCTATCGATAAACGATTCTTTAAAAAGGAAACATTTGGAGAGTTGTTGGATAGAGGGTTATAATTATTATAAAAACGAGAGTATATTGAATTTTGCCGATAAAATAATATATACTTTGTGTAATATGTTATGTTTCGGCCTCTTAGGATGGACTGTACCTCTTCGGCGGACAGGAAGATATAGCAGAGGTAAGAGTTGCAATACTCTCGACGGACATACATATTGTATTCGATAATACGTGTGTATCAGTACCCAACAATAGTCGGAATTGACGTAAAATGTCAAAACATGTTTTTAATTCGCATGGAGGTAAGGCAAAAAAACCTTGGGACATCCGGTACGATGATAACAATAATAATGAAATATATAGAGTATAATAATAATGGGTCGGGGACAGTAAGTTGTCCGACCGTTGATAAGAAATTGGTCGGGGAAATGGCGGTGTCGGACTCATTGCCAATCTACATTTTTGGAAATTATATGAAAAAGTTTTTTTTTTTCTAACGTGAGTTAACACTGTTTGATT
>JAIPRL010010595.1:0-15145 GCA_025469235.1 Pemphigus obesinymphae
CAATGATTTATCATTGCTTTCAAATTCAATACATCCACCAAAAGTACCCTGCCCAGTTGCAAAGTGCATCCACCAATACTGACACCCGACGAGCGAATTGCTTCCACAACCTACTGACCGGCTTTTTATTTATTTATTTATTTATTCTGAGAACGAGAATATATAACAATTTATTCAATTTTGTTTACGTAAAATTTAATGATATTAAACGCTGTTACATTTTTATAATATGATCCTACAACTATAATAATAATTTTGTATTTTATGTATACATAGCCCTTTAAATTACTTATTCGAAAAAATAGAATAATTTATAAGTTTTTTAAATTTTTTTTTTGAATAAAAATCATATAATTAATTGTTTATTTTTTTAATTATTGTTTAGTAATTTTACCTGCCAGTTGATGCTTTACTTTATATTTAATCATAACACTCGGTGAAAATATATTTTATATGATCCGGATCCGGACACGTCTATTTGAAATAATATTCACAAGAATATCTCGTACTTTATCGTTTTTTTTTTTTTTTTTATGCTCGTTCTCACAAATAACATCGATCTACTTCCTTATGACCTTCAGATACTCTCATTTAATGAAATACTTTTATTTTCAACGTGATTTTTAATATTCAGTTTCATAAGTTTTAAAGATAATGTACTCAGGAAATCTGATCTTTTAGGTTTTATGTCGATATTGCTAAAACCATACACATTTAAAGCATTTATATACGATATATTTAGTTATCTGTATTTATTTTAATTTTATAACGCCCAGATTTGTTTGAAATATTTGTCTGAATGAACATTTCCCTCAGATAGTAGTTTATTATTTATCTAAAGATAAAAATTTGTTTGGAATAAAATTATTTTCGAAAATGTTGTACAATTAGTTCAAAAAGCTCCCATGGCAACCAATTTATCAATTTCGCTTCTTTCGGGTCGGTTAGAAATGTCATCAACACGAAAATGTCATAATACAAATCTAAAACGTTGAATATTCATAGTTAAATGAACAGACTCAAGTCTAGTTCTTTTTGAACCATCGAATAGATTAAATATATTTTGTTGACCGAATTTATAAAGTCCTGAAATAATTAGGATACCAACCAATGTTTCAATTTCAACGTCATTAGTTTCCATGATGTCTCGAGCTCGTTTATATTATTTCCTTACAGAAGCAATTTTTCAATTGGTCCTTCTAACTATAACATTTATTACAGCTTCAAAAAAAAATTTGTTTTTTTATATTTTTTATGAAATGTGCTCTAGTAAGTGCAATTTTATTATCCTTTCCAAAAAAAATATTGATTTTGTAAAATTGATTAAATATCATCATGGTTTGTCTAACTTTCATTTTCATAGCCTCTATTTTCCGTGTTAATGCCATAAATAAATTCATTTTCGTTTTCTTCCTGCTATTGTACAATATCGATTTTGCTGGTAAATTCGTTAAAATTAAACACGTAAATAAAAATTACGGATACAAAATAATCTGAGAAAATAGTTTTGTGAGATTGATCGATTGGCATACAATGACAATCCAACAAATTTAAAATTTACATAATGACATAAGCGCTACGAATTTTATTAAATAAAATACTGTTTAAATTATACAACATAATATTTGAAGGTACAAAAAGTTTTAGAAAATATCAGTAATTTTTAAAATACAAAAAATTAAAGTTTTTTATTGATGAATTAAAATAGTAATCCACGTAACCTATACAGTGTTAATAAGAAATATCATTTTGTTTTTACACTATCTCAAAAATTTATATCACTTAATTGATTAAAATTTTTTATTTTATTTTACTATTTTGATGATATCCATTATCAAGGCAATTTTAAATTGATGCTTGATAGTTAAAAATAATCAAATAATATCCATACGATATACCCGGCTTATTTTAAAACACTCATCTACCGCAGGTAATGATTAAAATATACATTATTCCTATTATGGAAACAATTAATCCACAATAAATTACTAAAATCCCCTAGATACTGAATTCTGGTTTTTTTGATTCTTTAGATTTTTATGCTAAAAACAATGGTAATTTCATTATTTAGGCTAAGGGTTTATTATCGATGTATCTAATGCCAATTGAAATAGTTTTACGATATTTAATAAAATGTCTGGTTAATGGTTACTTCAATGTAATTTATACCGTACATTATTTTTTTATGTATTTTTTTCGTCTATAGCATTTATTCTTTGGATTCTGAAGGAAATTGCATAAATTACAGCTGTTTAAAATGGTAGACTTTTCGGTCAAGCATAATACTCTATTCATGGACTATTAGAATAACAAATATTTTAAATATAATCCATTTTAATACCACTCGAGCACTCAAAATCGAGAAACGACTGAAGTAATGTGCCTATATATTATTAAGGAATTAATAAATTATAAATTATAAGATTAAACATTTTTTGTTTTAATCTTTATTTTTAAAAAATTTGAAACAAAAATACTTGTGATTAGATATAGCATACTTACTTTAAAAGTAAAAAAATAAACTCGTTTAAAAAAATAAAATGAGATTTATGTAGGTACCAGGTACGAATATTTAATATATGTTATGTGGTTAAGCCGAATACCCTTCGGCCATCCCCATATCTATATTTCGAAAATTTTTCTTTTTTTTTATGAAGTTTATTCAGAATCTGATTAAATATTTTAAAAATTTATAATTTATAAACTCATATAAATACAAAATATATTCAATAATAGAATACGCAAATTTAAAACACATTTACTTTCTAATGTTAATAAGTTATTAATAATAACTATTTGACATTTTCATTGCGTTTCACTACAAATCGGGAGATATTTTAGTTTTAAACTATTCGAGTGAAAGTAAATTGAAATTTTAAAAACCATTGTTTTGTAACATGTTTAAATACCTAGGGATTTAAAAAGCATTTGTTCCCGATTTTTTAATAATAATCGCATGCATCGTTTAGTTTTAAATTTAAATAATTTTTAATCGCTTGGAGTCTGATAACAAATTTGTATAATGATTTATATCGTTTTCCTTTTCAAAATACCAGACATGGAAACAAATTGTTAATAGGTAGCTAGTATCGCGATTGTAAATCGTTCCAATCATAGAAGAACGAACACCCATTTAACCGTTATAATTTACTTCCAAACATAAATTACGAGTTTTCATTGTTTTCCAAAATATATTAACCTATTAGAAATATAAATCGAAATTAATGAAAATAGTAATTTAGTATTTACGATTTCTTGGATACGCCTCAATAATATTGACCTTCAAATTTAAGATTTAAATATGATATAATATTGAATTTTTTTTTTACTTATGTATACATTTTGTTATTATTCACAGATTTTCATTAGAATTTATACAATTTTATGTATTTCCAAATTCCTCAGATTACAAATCCTGGTGTAAAATGTCTCACTATTTGCAGCTGTTGTATTAGTCATCCCAATTCGTGATGTACCATTATACAGTTGTTTTTTTCATCTGTATTTCCATGTAGTCACTTGATTGAATATTACTTTTCTACTGTTGGATATTTAACATTTATTTAACCATTACTTTTAATATTTATGCCCTAACAAAATTAAATATTGGGTCTTTGGTGGATTTGGAGATTGTACGAAAATTGTTAAACATTTTTTAAATATATAAATATATTCATAGAACTAATATTTCTTAATAATTTATAGTTGCCTTTGAAATAAGGCTAATTAGTATTGTATTTTATTTTTTTCATGGCATTGTAAATACACTACTGTAAAAAAATTTGGACTTTGAATTTAATAAATATACCTATATTATAATTATCCATTTTAAGATGTAATAAAACAATAATATTAAAATATCATAATATTATAATTATAAAATAATGATAAGATTAAATAATATTATATGCATTTTATATAGTAATACTTATTTCGATATTATAATTTAATAAAATAATAGTTTTCTTTTATCTCTGGTAATTTAAACACATATATTATTTATAATGTACGAAAGTTTAAAACCAATAAAACACAATGGCAATTGAATATTAAAAGTACTTATTTGCAGTCCAGATCATGGACATTATAAGATTTATGTATATGTTTTTCCAGGATTTATATAGTTCTATTATTAAAAGTAAATTTTAGATTTCTAATACAATGTAACGATAATACATAACATTATCGTTTAACGTATGGTTAAACTTCGATAAGTTTAATCACAAATTGTGAAAAAAAAATTTACTAATTATAACTCTAATATTTTCCCCAAATTTTAGTTTTCGAGTTAAAAATTACTTATTGTGCATCTTTTATTACAAGAATCAGTCAAATCTATCTTATATTACCAGAAATAGGTAGATACGTTGAGGAGTTGACCGAGAGAAATTGTTTTTTCTGTAAGAATTGAACATATGGACATATCCACCATCTTGATTTTTTTTTTTAAACACCTATTGCAAAAAACAACTTATTTGTTCTAATACAACTAATTCTTAAAAGTGAATTCTGCGTTTCGTCTTTTTTTTTTTTTTTAATAAATTTCTGAACATTTAAAATAAATGGACTTAACCGGGTTTTGCACTAAAAATATGAAAAATAAAAGGACATTAAATACAGATTAAATATAAGGACATAGAACCAACTTGACATCGTTAACGATTTATTTACAGCATATAGATATTTATGATTGTAATTTAGATTCATAAGTAACGAAATAAATGTGCGATTCATTGAATCGAACATAATTATGGAGAATCTGTTTTAGAACCGTTGGTTAAACGAATGTCGGAATTAAAAAAACTACCAATAACCAGTTACCGAGTTGCTAATTCGACTATTTATTTAATAAATGTTTTTCGGTTCCATAAAAAACGTTTACGTTTTGGCGAGTCAACAAATATGTCACTAACATCACTTGAATAATTTCCTGGACCGATTTCGGTTCAACAAATAAAGAGATCACTGTTTTCTCATGTCTGGTAATAAATACTGACAACAGGCTTAAAACATTTTTTATTTTTTTTGTGTTACACGGCAATATATCTAAAAAGAAGAGAAAAATTATAAAATTATATTCTTATACTTCCGATTTTATTTTTATTTTTTTTTTTTTATTAAATATTTTGTGCCGGCCTGTGTTCACGGTCGTCGAAAGTATACGTGGGACACGAACGACACGAAGGTTTAACGGTTTGTTTCCCATGTAAAGATGGAAACACTCAACACGAAAACAAAAAAAAAAAACCGCAAGGTTTTATTTGGTATAGAATTTTTCCCGAAGGCGTTTATTGCGAGCACGCGGAAAAACAAACACAGAGTATAGGTACAAGCAGCGCGGGGACGCAAGGGACGAAAGAGAAAAAAAAAACAAACAGACAGAAAACAATTATAACCGGATTTAGACATTTTCCTTAAACAGCAAAAGAGGAAGAAATAAAAACAAAACGTATTACACAACAGTGGATGTAGTGAGTAACGCGTACGAGAGCACAGTGGTCCACAATTAAAAATAGTCGATCAAAAACGGATTATTCGCGTTGCTAGTATACAAACCTTATATTTTTATCGTTTCTCAAGGAAGTAGTGTACTATTTTATAATATATTTATTTATTTTAAAAATTGGTTTTTCATTATTATATATATATTGGGTCAAAATGGAATAAGTTAATAATTTCAATTTTAATTGGCGACGCATGTATACCTACGTTTTATAAATTAAATAATACGATATGGATTTTTTTTTTAATAAATTCAAGCACATAAATTTGAAGGTAATATTATATATTTTAATTATTATTATTTTTTTTTTAACAAGTAAAAAATCAGATTTTGAGATCACCATGTTCGTTTGTTTTTCAAAACCGTTTCTACATACTGGAGGAATTCTCGGGAATTCATGAAACGTATTTTATATTATACTATAAGGTGGTTTAAGCCGATGTTACCCAAATTTGGTTGCTACAACGTACTATTAAATTAATAGTATTAATTTAAACGTACACTTTAGATACGTTAAAATGTTGTGAATTTTGTCAATATTTCATGTTTTTATTATTTTTTTTTTTTTTAACTTGCAATTTTGCAAAAAAATTAATTAACTACACATCCTAATGTTAATACTTTATTAATATATCATTAATATTATACCTATGTAAATAATTTACTGTAAGACTGTTGAAGCACCCAGTATTTTTTTTGTTTTTTTTTCATCAATAATCTGAAGATTAGTTTACGTACTTTATGATGTCCGATTACTGTTTCGAACAATATATTAGGTGAATATTTTTACAATATATGTATTCCATAAATAACGAGATAAAAAGATTAACGAACCCAAATATTTTGATAAAATTAAATTTGACTACCGGAAGCACCAGAAAAAATATTTCTCTTTTTTCTCAATTAATTATTTTCGGAGTTTCAATTATTCTGTAGTTGGTTAATTATGAAACATATAAATACTCTTTATAAATATTTTAATAGTAATAATAATAATAATAATAATAATAATATGCACATTATAATAATAATAAGCACAATATTCGCTTATCATAAAATTTATAATTTGCATTTTATTCTAAAATTGGTCATTAGTCGGGTAATTAATAGATGCATCGATTCAGTCGATTGCAATCCATTATCGTGTACCTATATGTCGTGTCGAAACCGAAATTTATTCGTAATAATAATACAGACTTTTTGAAGAAAATGATACTCACAAGGATAATGTTACATAATATTATAAAAGAAAATAATGACTCGGGATAAAATAAAAATTTACGTGTTTTTCGTTATTTGAAAGAATTGCATGTCCTAAACGATGATGGTAACACATCAGAATTATTATTGAAATTTATTAGGGAAACATTTTTTTCTCCATATTTTCGATATTGGAAAGCGAAATAATATTGCATTTATACGGAAATATGAAAACCGGCTTCAAACCAAAATTAATTTTGATCATATTTTGAATAAGCCATCCACATCTGTTGGTAAGTTTCATTATTAACATTAATTTTAAAATTATAAAATAAATTCATACATGATATTTTTTTTTGGAGAACGGGATCGTGGTTGATCATCAAAAAATTTTGTGTCATGCTCAGATACTGTTAAAAGACAAAAAGTTAAGGATATGATAAATATCACTACAACGGCTAAAGTATCATTTGCAACATGTATGAGTCTTCGAAAAAAATGGAAATGAGACAGCAGCAAAGATAATTAATGAGGTAACAATTACAATATTAGTAATAGTATTTTTCGGGGGAAATAATGTCACACAAGTTATAAATGAAGTTTATTTTTAAAAACTCGAGAGAAATATTAAAAATGAATTTATTTTGATTTCGATTCTATGAAGGATAACCATTTAAATAGTTATTCTGATCATATTTTTTACCGCGCATATTTAAATTGAAAAATACTAAAATACTTATACTACACTTACCAAAGCAAAACGTATGTTAAGCAAATGGAAAACGCATGAACCTAATCAAAGTACAATTTCTCCAGAAAAATCACTAAGCACTTTCATTGATTATATCATTAAATTTGTCATAATATCAGTACATAATAGTACGTTTCATTGCACTTGAGCTCGGTAAAACTTTGTTTCCCCCGTACAATGCTACACTGGATGCTAAAAAAGTAGCTTATCCAAAAGATATAACGATTAGTGAGGGAAAGTGTGCGGTATCTTTACGAAATCTGTTGAATAATACATGTGAAAGAATTTTACGAAGTTTTACTCCGGAAAAAAAATGACACTAACAAAAATTTTACTTTACATTGCAAATGGGGGTTTGATGGGAGTTCCGGATACGTACTCGATGTACAAGCAGACTTTTAGTGAAGAAGATTTAAATAATGAGTGCATTTTCATTAGGTACCTCATTAGTACCATTGCGATTAGTTGAAACAAATACCAATTACATAATATGGAAAAATCTAAAACCTTCGTCCACTAAATTTTCTGGACACTATGATTACAATATATTATTACACGAAACAGAACGAAATACAAAACAAGAAGAAACTTACGTAAATCAACAAAATTAACGACTTTTTGTATCAGAACTTGGTCATATTCGTTTTAATATGATGCTGACTATGGTAGATGGAAAAGCAAGATACTAATTTTAAATACATAATTTCTAGTTTTCTGACTAATCGTTTTTACTTTATAATATATTAAATATAAATATGTCATGCGTTAAACGATAATTCTGGAATGCGGTGTTACATTTTTCTGGCAACGATATCACAGATGAATAATATGTTGTTGAAATGAAATCACAATCTGCTAATAATTCTGACACTGGAACATACAGATTTGGACTATCTGTACTACATGCGTGCACACGTTTTTTCGAATGCTTATTGCATATTTCATATAGGCTACAGATAAAAATATGGAAAGCAAGTCGTTTATACATATAAATAAAAAAACCATAATTATAAAATAAACACAATACTTATAAAATTATTTTCTAGGTAACCCCAAATCTGATAAGCCATCTATAGAAAAAATAAATTTAATATAAATTTCGTAACTGAATGGGTCCTATTTTGATATCACAAAACCAAGCTATGGATCAAGCAATTATTATGGGAGTACAGCCATAGGCGGATATTTCTAATCCAATGTTATCTTCTGAAATTACAGGTATGATATTTATACCTTTAATATTTTTACCGGCTTTTTATATTTAAAATAATTAATAATGAATTTAATTTCTAATATATAAAGTATAAATGATTGTATTTTATATACCTATACAGGAATTGATGAAGACTATTGATAACCCGACTCGGTGTAATTTTAAAAGTTATATGAGAAGTGATTGTGAAATAAATATTGAAAATTTTGATAACATTAGTGTTTATCCACTGAAAAAAAATACCTATCACTCTATAATTGGTATTATATGCCAACCTCAGTTCAAAAAATATTAATTCATGGTTCTCGAGTCATTAATGACTTAATAATTCCGATTGGACAGTTAACAGAGGAAGCACAAGACTTTAAAAATAAAAAAATCCGAGAGTTCAGAGAATATCATAATAAGAAAATTCTCACGCCTACACAACAATGATGAAGACCTATTGAAAAGACTATTATTGAGTTCTGATCCAATCGTCCAATCTTAAGTAGCATATTTAGTTATGAGCGAAAAAAAAAACAGAAAATGAGTTGCTTTTCAGTTGAAGTTAATGAATTATTATTAGATTTGTCCCAAATCTTCGGAAACTGATTCCGAAAAACTTATATTATGCACATATATAATATTATTATGTACTCGTATAATGAATATAAATTGTGTTTTATTTTTAGAATCATAATTAAATAAATGTATCGTTATAAAATAGTAAATACTGTGTTTAATAAAATGTATCGTACATTGTTATGTATATTCATTAAAAAAAAATACATGTACATTTTAGCTAGAGTAGGTATAATGAATTTACGTCGCCATTTTTAGAATTTAGACCACTGTGGAGTCAGAAAAAAAAAAAAAAAAGTAGATTTTCAAAGGAACGGGGAAAGACGAGAGAGAGCTCGCTAACCGGTCGGCTGTCAGCACAGTCCACCTCGGTTGCGGTCAAAAATAAAGGAAAATAATAACGTTTTCGGTCGTCGTCCGTTGTGTCGGTTTTGTTTTCATACATTAATTTGTGTTTCGTTCCGTCACCGGCGCTATCGTCACGTCACCGTCGTCATTGTGTACCTTCCCAGTTACAACATACTCGTCACCACCGACAATTACTTCCGGTTTTTATTAATGTTTTATTTATTATTATTATTTGTATTTATATTTATATTGTTCTTTGCTGGCCAGCACACTTTTGTGCTCTATCAATATTTTAGAATTTTTATTTTTTTTTTTTTTTGTCAATAGTAGGCCAGACCATCCGTGAATTGTCTGGTTCATATTTGTACCCATGACAAAATAAACAGGTATGACAGCAACTTACATGTTTTGGTTCAAATCGCGCAATCATGGTGGACGCTTTTCTCCGCTTATCATCATCTCAGTATCTACGATTATCATGATTTTCGTTATTTTATTTTATTGCCGCCTTTTTTGTTTTTTTGAAAACAAATTTACTTATAAGCATGACGAATCTATTTTGTTATGCTTTTAAGAATATTTTATAATTTGTTAATTAATCTTTAATTCGAATAAATATGCCACTCTGTGTATTTAGTGGTTGTTTAAGTGGAAATAGACGTAAAGGTGTTGTGAATAATTCCAAAATGCGTATACATAAATTTTGAAACAGTCCAACTCTCACAATATGAAAGTGGCTGTCAGAGAATGAAGATATTCAGCGTTTATTACTAATATCTTAATTTGTTTAAATTATTTTACAATCAAAAGCTCCGTTACAATATGTAATTCTTAAACTATATACAAAGAAGGCGTGGACTTGTCGGGTGTCGATGTACAAGCAGTGCCTATCAAGCCCCACGTCCGAGGGGGACGTTCCCTCAAACCCTACTCGTGTAAGCGGGTTGCCCAGCCTATCTACCCAGGTTGGGGAAGTCTTCAGACAGGTGTCTGGTTATGCGGGATGTTCGTAGGGGATACACTGAGTCGTTAAGGTTTACACTGATGATACTAGATAGCGGTAGTATAATACGTATTACTCTCTGGTGATTACGCCCGGGCACGGGCGTGCTCCGCGGTGGTTCGCGATTAGAATCCTCCTGCAGTGGTGGTTGGGTCCGGACTCGTTCGGCGTGACCCGGTTGGCCCGCTGGATGGTCTGCCAATGATTCCCGGTAGAGCCGGGGTTTGGACGTCCACGTGGTCGGATCCTATATGGTGTTATACAGTGGAATATTTTCTAACCAGTATCCGAACCAAAACAAGATATTTTGCAAATATTGATTTATAAATCCAAAACAAGAAAAAAGTTGAAGATCCTGGCTTTTGATTCAAGTTAACTTGATAAATTTAAATACAATGATAGTATTTTTTAAATATTAAATAATTTATTATAACAATTTTACCATAAATAAAATTTAATAGTATAACATAATAGTTGAATTTCGGGTCTAATTTATAAATCAACTAGTTGAATTATATCAGTTCACCCGCGAACAGTTTGGCTCGACTTGAGCGTGATTAAGATATGCAACTTTATATTGTAGAACACAACCGAATGGTCGAGTTTCACACCTCTTTTTCCCTTTCCCCTTTAAAGGTTGAATTTCAAAAAAATTATTTTGAACGGGCGTCTTTGTTATTAATAG
The DNA here is from genome assembly GCA_025469235.1 of Pemphigus obesinymphae. Lineage (NCBI taxonomy): Eukaryota > Metazoa > Arthropoda > Insecta > Hemiptera > Aphididae > Pemphigus > Pemphigus obesinymphae. Next base: position 11,268 of record JAIPRL010010595.1, read on the forward strand.
AATATTCTATGAATTTGTCCAACTACCTACCATCAGAATTTTTACCACTTCGCCCTTCCTCTTTTAAATATAAAATTTAAGTGTTTTGAGACTCGAAGGGTTTTTTCTACATATAATTTTAATCCAATCAATTCAATAATATGTACAAAATTTGGTTGAAATTTCTCCAGACGTTCCAGAGTAATAGTAGAATATCTGTACATACACACGTAATTTTATACATACATACATAGGTTTCAAACTGAATTATCATTTATTATTTTGAGATTTTTAACATTCAAAATTTATTAAACACAAAAAATATATATGAGAAATCAATAAATTAATTTGATTCTCTACTGTGCCTACCACTAATAGTTTTCACGCATATCTACCCAACTTTTTGTAACCATATTTTTATGTCCAATAAACATATAATTATTTATTATACTTTGTATGTAATCCTTAAATGTAATGTTAACAATTAAATAAAAATGTTGCTAAATCTTTCAGCGAACACCTTATTTGAACAATTTTTGAAGGTTCATACAACATTGTATGGCAAGGTTCAATTCAACGGTGAACTGTGCTTTTGAATCCCTCCCGATCTCACCCTCCCCCCCCCAAAAAAAAAAAAAAAAAAAACTTTCAAGCAACCATGAATTTTTATTGTATTCCCTCTTCGATCTTATTATTGTACTTATGTCTGTAAATTTTATAACAAATCTTAATTCTAGTAATTGCATTTGAACCTCCGATCATCACAATTAAACATTTTTGTACATACGTTTAACCGACTGAGCTACACTCCAATAATACAAATTTAGTCGGAATTGGGGATACATATTAATGCTTCACTAATGGTATACGATTATAGGCTCGGCAGAAGAGAAAACATTTTTTAAATCTTTCCAGTGTATTCAATGATGCCCAGAAGAAGCTCGGACCAGTGGCCAAATGTGTTGTATACTAAGGGTCACTTTTTGGGTAGTACAAAATCGAATTTTGAATTGCTCATAACTCAAAGGAACGTAAACTCAGTGTCTCGCGGTTTTGTCTACACCACCTTTTGCTTAAAGTCCCTGTACATAGGTGCCCATAAGGCGGGCGACATAGTCCCCTCTGGAGAATACCAAAAAAGTAACATTAGTATGTTATATATCGGAGTGTATAACACATTTTAACAGACGACCAAATACTATACTATTGGTATACTATTTGTATACTATTCCAAAAATTAACTCTTAATTCCAAAAAACCTTTATTGCAGGTGGCAAAGAAGTGGAACTATCTTTCCGTATCTTCGATTCCCCTCCCCTTTTTTAAACCTAATATCAATAAGTACTCATTAGGGGTTAGGGGAGAGTCATGTCTTCCTAGAGAATAACTTTATAATGAGTTATTGCTAAAACTAGTAGTTTATAACTTGAAAAAATTATTATTTATTTAGGTCTTGCCCTTCTGAAATTTATCCTATAGGCGCTAAATATTGAAATAGGAACAAAATGATAATATTGAATTAAATATATTGTTTTTAAAAGTTATGTTGAATATTAATTTTTAAACATTTAAATATAAATGTTACATCAAATACATAGAACTAAATATTTATTGGGTGTTTAAGTGTCAACATTTTCATTCTACTGTCATATATTCGAATCATCATGGGAAGTCAGAAAATTTATCAATTGCTGCTCAACCACTGAAAAAAAAATACTAAGGGTTTTCTATTTACAAAACACTTTCAATGATTTATCTTTTCTCTTTTGAACACAGCTTTATTTCAAAACAATATTCCATCTCAAAAAGCTACATCTATACTCCATCATATAAAATATAACTAGCGAATTTTCAAAATAACACTCAACAAATAAAGAATACTTGTAATAAAGTAACATAATGCTTGCGTCACTAAAAAATAATAAATATCCACAAATACCCTTACTTCTTCATTCATTTTCTGATATTTAATTCCTCAATTTTCTTACTCATTTTAAAGTGATTTATTTCCCACTGTATCCCTTTTCTACATCCATCATTTATATACTGACTTCCTATATTCCTATATATTTTTCCAAATATATCATTGGTATTTAACGTGCATTTTTTTTATCGTTATTATTCGATAATTTTATTATATTATTCTGTAATGTTCTCAAATATAAGTTACAAAAAGTAATATGACATAACTAACTAAAAATATTAAAACAAATAAGCGATATTTAAAATGATTGTTTAGTTTTTCTGAACGAATTTTATTTTGAGTATTCAATTTTAGATTCTGAGCATTTTAAGAGAGTTATTTTTTTACATATATTATATTTTATTATAAAACCTCTTTGTGGAGGTACAGAGGACTGGAATTCGATATATTTAATTTTGAGTATATTGTTTTTATTTTTTAACTTTTCAATTTAAAAGTTATGACTAAAATTAGGCTTAGGTATTTTACAAAACCAAATAAACATAGAAAATATTTTTAATTCGCAGTTTAATGTAAATTTAGTAAATATATTTTGATAATAAAAAAAAATATATAGTTTATTTAATAAATAATGTTTGTTAGTTATTAAAAATACAAAATTAAGTATATATATATATATATATATATATATTTACTGATAGATCTTAAATTATTTTTAGTTAATATTTTTATATTTATATATGTTTATATAATTTTATGTATACGAAACAACTAATGTTAGTAACTATTCTCGAGCATTAATACTCATCATAAAATCAACAATTTCATATATCACAAAAGTCAAATTGTGGTTTACTTGTAATACAATATGCTAACATATATTAACTTAATTAAATATTATTGACATAAAAGTTGTATAATTTTTCGGAATAGAGTAATTGGCCAAATTGTTTTGTATTTATGACTATTTTTTGAATTGTTGTCAGATATCATAAATTTTAAGAACTTTTGTCTTCTATATGTTTTATTAAGTAAAGCGCAATAGTTTAATACTGGATTTTTTTCAATGCCCTTGAAGCTATTTAATTTTGAGGATTTCAATTGTTATCTATAATAAACAGAAAGATCTGCAGTTAATCTGTGACTGGATACTATAATAAAATCGGTAGCAGCGTAAAGGTTTCCGAAGACAGAGACCCGTACTGATAAGAAAATATATTACGGAAACTTGAAAATTAATATGAATTAGTATTAATTTATACACAGGTTATATAGGCTTATATATTTCATATAGGTATTTGACGATATTTCTGTTTAATATTATTTGATTATAACAATTTTTATATTTTATAAATTATTTTTTTAATGTCTACACAATTTATTATATTCAATTTCAGAAAAAATTAATTACCAATTGAAAATTATTATTGACTATTATATATGAAAAAACTATATTTTATTGATTTAATAAAAGAAAAAAATATAATATTATGAATTATATTTTAATTATTTTTAGAATACACAATTTATATATAACACTGACATTTGAAAAATAATTGTATATATGATTAATCTATATTTTTTAAAAGTATACTCACAATATATATAATTTTAATTTCTGTTTAATAATATTATGAATTTAAGAAAATATATATTTTACATATTATTTTTTAAATGTCTACACAATTTATTATATCCTATTTCAGAAAAATTAATTACTCATTAAACATTATTTATGAAAAAACTATATTTTATTGATTTAATAATAGAAAAATATATAATTTTATGAATAATATATGAATTAAATTTGGAATATACAATTTATATATAATACTGACATTTGAAAAATAATTTTAAATATGATTTATCTATATTTATTAAACGCCAATTTATTATATTCTGTTTTAGAAAAATTTAACTACTTAATGAAAAATATATAATATTATCAATTATATTTTCATTACTTTTTATTATT
>JAIPRL010010596.1:0-15143 GCA_025469235.1 Pemphigus obesinymphae
CTTAACTCTAAATTAAACCGTTATAGAGCGTTAGCTATGCCAGATTTCCATTTATGAAACTTTTGTGACCCGTTCCCCTCTACACCCTCCATCTAAGCGATACCAGTCCATAGTATCTTAGTCCGTGATGTGCACTATTAAATAATTAACAAGTATAAATACAGGCAAGTCAATACATAAGATAACATTGGCCAATATAAGAAGTGGTGAACTACAAACATGCAGGTGCGGTGAGGAAATATTTTAGCTAGTCGTGCGTATCGAAAATCTGTGATGATACCTATGGGTATCTATTTTGTCATGATTCCTACTATAAATACATAATGATAACGATAACGATAATTTATTGAAATGAAAAGGAAAAAAAAACGCTATTCAACTTTCGTAATACACTGAACGAAAATAAATAACTGTGATTTCAATAAAAATATAAATTAATTTATTAATTATATGGTATTGTTAATATACGTCCGATAAAATGTTTGTTGATTTAGAAAAAAAATACTTCAGTAAAATAACAAAACGTATTATTATTGATTTAACAATATATTTTACCGATGTCTTGGATAAAATTGTCCAATTGAATACAATAAATTTATTTGAATTAACAAATGTTTCGTTAATAATTCAATAATTATAGAAATGTCGTGTTCGTTTCTTTCTTTCTTTCTTCTTCGTAGAACAAACGCCCACAATTTGTTAATCAAAATAGGTAGTCAATTTAAACGGAATGTGTTTTCAATTTAATAACATAATATTTTATTATATGTAATACAATACAATCTGTATTGATTTTGCAAATTATTTTTTATTAAATTATAACTTGTACGTTCTGTGAAATTGACGAAATGAATTTGATCGTTGTAAACGTATTTTTTCCCCCAGTTTACCAAAAACAATGAAAATTGTATTATTCCAACAAATATTCGTTTGTTAAAATTTGATCATTTGCATAATATCGTTGTTATAATATAGATAGTTCTACCACAGTGATATTTGGTTCGGTGTATTATAATGGAATATGTATGGAAAATATAATGAAATATGTAATATACCTAGCTATAGTGCGGGTATCGGATGGAATCGTTGGCTATATATGGGTCGGGCGCCCAAGTCCAAACGAAACCGAAACTACTGTACGGGATCTAAATATAAATACTGGGATGGTTGTTTTTTTTGTCGAAAAAACGCGCGCCCCACCCTGAAAATGGACCGAACACTACTGCGTATCGGTCACGTGTACCCGAGGCGACTTTATAAATAAAATGGACGGAAGCAAAAAGAAAAAAAAAAAATAAAGAAAAAAAACGCCTAACCATAACCAGAGCTCGGGTTCGAGACCGTATGCCGTTTATGTACGACGACGACGACACACTGTGCGCGCGCGTTCCGGGAGAGGGGCTATGGGGAAGGAGGAGCGGCTAAGGGGAAGGTGGGTGTTTTAAATATAGTACGGTCGGTTTCAAACGGACGCCAAATACGGTGCAATCTCGAATTTCGTAGGAGTCGCCCGCCGTTCCGCGGGCAACCGCGCCGAGCCCGAAACCACTCTGTTCAGTGCGCCACATAGACGGGCCCCGAATTGTACCGCGACATTATACGAATACGATTATATACGCCGCCCATATTATCATCGCTCGATTAAAATATTATTATTTTTTTATTGTTATCATTATATCACACATTATTATATTTGTTATACCTCCCCCCCGTGTGCGGTTGTGTACGGAAGGACGGCGGGGTATACGCGTTGTACATTTCATTTTCGACATTTCGAAAATTGTCTAGTATAGTTGGTTTTTTTTTTTTTTGCTTTTTAATTTTTCCAGTTTTTTTCCGCGTTCCATTCGTCCGGGTGGTGGTGAAAATCTCGGATTTTTTATCGTCCTTCCTTATTTTATTGTCTAATTTCTGTGTACATATTTTTTTTTCTTTTTTCTTTTCCCGATAAATAAAAGAAGATAATTTTCTTTTTTCCGAGTGTTTATATAATCCGACGACTTTCGCATATCGGATTTAACGGCAGCAAAAGAGGTAGGTATTTATTATTTATGTTTGCAAACGCGCATTAATCATAATAATATTGCCGTACGTATCGTAATGAGTATGAGCGCACAATATATTATTATACGTAATGTGATTCATATATCTATATGTAGAGGTATAAAGTTTACAAATCATTTTTCATTTTTAAAATTTCAAAAAAAATAAAAACTGACCATTTAGTTCAATAATTACAAAATTAAATAGAGCCGACGACGTCTATACGGTATATATTTAAATAATTCGATATCCTATCCAATATACATATACGGTCTTTTTCCCGTTATGTATTTCAAATAATTTAATACATTTTTCCTACTGATAACCATATAACCATATCGTATAATATAATTCACATAATTTTTACATCAAAAATATGTAACTATCTAAATTTAAACCTATACTTAAGAATATAAGATAAAAAATAATAACTAATATATAGCTCATCGGCTTTAGGTTAGTAGATTTTAATCAAATTAAGTATACCTACAAATTTTCAAACATAAAAAACTGGTAGATATTATAAAAAAACTTGGAATAACTAACGAATAATTGTATATATTATTACAGTATAAAAGTTATATTCACTAGGTAGTTTATAGAGCAAAACTTCAATTAAATTGTTGGCTGTAAGCCGGAATTTTGTATTCATCTAAATATAAAATTAATACAAGAATCTGATTAAAAATATTATAATATGCTCTATAATCAGAACAATATTTTACTAGAATTATCCTATTATTTTATGCCAAGTTTATTTATATATATAATATATGATCAAATTTCTATAAGTAAAACAATCAAAAATATGATAATATAATATAGCCAAAACACACCAGAGCCTAACACCTAACCAAACAGAAAAAATATGTTAATTATGCGTAATTTAATACCGAGACACGTATTATCAAGAATGAGAGAAAATATCAAAAATATTGTACTATTAAGAATATTGTCAAATTACAATTTATTTTATTATTCAATTCTCGTAAATTATATATCTAAATAGGTATGTGATTTTTATTTTATTGTATTAATTGTAACAATTATATTGGTTATAATGATAATTTAGATAAATCTATAACCAACAGTTACATCACTTTAACACGGTAAATAATATTATACAACGAATAAATTATTATTGAAATTAATTATTAAATTATACACATTTTATTGCACGCCGCTTAATAAATCGTATATTCAACTATTTAAGTTATAAAAATATAAAATGTATATTTAACAAACGTTACAATATGGACTTGTAAACATATAAAATTCAATTTTGATTAAAACATAATATTTATATATACTAAAATAAACTATTTATATTTTATAACAATATATTAGATTACGAATAATAAAATTATTAATATAGTTTTCACATGGAGTATGTTTTTACAACGAGGTGTATATATTATTATTAAAATTCAACATAATATCCTATTACTTAATTGCATATATATTTTAATACCAAGTGATAATCAAAAATCTTTTTGTACACATTATAATAAAATCGCATGTTTACTGCGCATGTCTAGAAAGATATAGAAGAAGGAAATATTTTGTAAATAAACCAATAAAAATCATTTTTATACTCAACCTACAATTTTGGACTGAAGACTGCGGCCCTGAATTCTTTCTTCGACATTGTCCTTGTTCAAAACCTATGAACATTTGAACGCCAATCCTCACACGAATGAACACTAAAGTACTATAGAACTACATATCTTTATAACATAGTTTATTATTATGTTAATTTATTATAGTTACATTATTACGTATTGCCTATCAAAAAAAAAAAAATGTACACACATTTTATTATATCATAAATTATTTTCATATAAATTTATTACCTAATTTGTTTGTTAATTATATTGTATAATATTTATAACTAAGAAAACAGCTTTACATAATACACTACCTATACATATATCTATATAGATATATCACTATATATCATTCACTGATCTTCAAGGGGCCTCCACACCACTCAATTTTAAGGAATATTGTATAGACAAATTCTTATTATTGTTGTATGGTTTTGTACTTGTGTATGTCATAAACGACCATTAGACATTAGTGTTAGTAACTATATTTGATATCAAAAGTTTATGAGGAGCTATTACACTAGGATGACCATTTTTTGAAAATTAAAAAACGGGACATCAATAAAAAAAAAAGGTGAATATCATAATAATTTTCTACCAAAATGTTCATAAATCGGTTTGAAAATGGTAAACAAACAAAAAAAAATTGTCATTCGTCAATTTTTTTTCGAAATACGGTAAATCAGAAAAATACGGGATAAAAACAGACCCCACTTCCAAAAGCGGGAAAAAAAGGGTCCCGTTTAAAGTTTGTCGGACAATGGGATGCAATTCTCAAAAACGGCACGTATGGTCACCCTATACTACACGCACCCGCGTCCCGCGTGTAGGTACATATTACAGATCTATTTTACAACCACGAAAATGTGTTTATTTTTCACTGAAATAAACGATTCTAATTCCAAAAAAAACTTTACAACTTACAAAAAATTCAATTTTGAACAAATATTCGAATTGTCCACGAAAAGTACAAGGAAACAGTCAAAAAAATATTGGTTATTTAAATATTTGTGTTGAAAATTTTGAATTATTTTTATTATAATATAAAAAAAATGTGAATAGACCGTTCCCTCGAGGAAGTAATGAATAATTTATAAATATAATATATAGGTACGTATTCAAATACGTGCAATGTACAATCATCGCGTCGGAGTAATGAAATTAAAATAAATGGTTTTTGAGAAAAAAAAAACTGTGGTGTGATCACTGATTAACAAATCACTATTCTTTTTACACGATTTCATGTGTATAGGTATTTATTGAGCACATAGGATTTATATACATTTATTATAAAACTTTTGTGTAGATATGTAAAGAAATAATTATTTTAGGGCTCAAGTATATTATTACATATTATTATTATATTGTTACATACTTACCAGATACGGGATACAATATGTGATACCCATATGTTCCTACTTCCTATATACAGTAAACATAATAAATAACATAATAATATTAAAAATATTCACCTCACTCTAAAAATTCATTTTTATTTAATATTTTTCTAGTGATATTAAAATCTTGTAAATAATAATAATAATAATTATTATTATTATTGAAATATTTATTTAATCTAAATCATATTTTATGATCAGCTATATCCGCTTATTATACTATCCCGAGGCTTCCTGATAACACGAGTTTTAATATAATAAATATATACCTATATAAATATATATATATATGAATAAGGTCTTTTTGTAGGCGTTGTGTACCACTTTTTACACGTAACTCACATGGGTGTAACTAACTCGATTGATTCGACTGCAATTACATTCAGTTGGAAGTTTCAGTCTCAATTTCATCAATATAAAATCACATGTATTATTATTATGACAATGACTTTATCATATGAACTTTTATTGTTGATATTTATTTTTATGCGTGCGATTAATAATGTACTGTAGCTTACACAGTCGAGTCGGTCAACCTATTTAATTATTACTTAGATATTTGCATATATGTTCAATACATGACGTGCTATTATTGAAAGAACACTTGTCAATCGTGAATAATTTTTGAGATTCATCACGATAAAAAAATTCGCATTTCTATGTTGATTTTAATGTTCTAACATTATAATATAAATTATAGGAATATTATACAGTGTGTTTCACTCAAATGATAACAGGAGAAAATTTAGTTGCATGACCTTAGATCGAAAAGGGAATTTTTTCGGGACGATAAGAAGGCTGCCAACACACATTATGGGCCTATTTTAAAAATGTTAACCCTTTCTGTGTGCGCATGTGCAATTAAACTTGATTTTTGTAAATAGCAACTACTATTTCTGATTTCAATAGGTTCATTTTTTTTTTTTAGTAATTTCCCTTTCTTCGACTTTTGTCCCGAGTTCAGAATTGACTGAGTTACAGCCGTTTGAAATTAGAAACTATCGACTAAATTTAAAATTTGAAACAGTTCAGTTAATTCAATAATTAATTCAAGACAATGATATAGATATATGACAAAATTAATGCAAAAAAAAATGTTTTCTATCTAAATATATTGTCAAAAATTAACCAAATTACAATAACTGTCTCAAATTTTAAAAATAAAATACATTTGACGGTAAATATTTTCGAAAGATTTTAAATTTGGATTCAAATATTTTTTTTGATAATTTTGTTTTATAAATCATTGTTCTAAACCCAAAATTTACCGAGTTACAAATGTTTAAAATTTTGAAATAATTGATATTATCAAATTTAGGATAAAGATTGTCAACATATATTTTACTATAAAAAATTAACCTGTCGAAATCTAGTGTTAGATATAGTATTTATATAGTAGTTGCTATTTATAAAAATCAAGTTTAATTGCGCATGCGCGCACAGAAATGGTCAAAACTTCGAAAATAGGATAATAATGTGTCTTAGTGCCCCATATCATTTAAGTATCTCGTGTTACCGTTTAAGTGAAACACACTGTATTCATTAATTTTGAAGTATTAAATATTTAAAGTGAATTCTATATTATTAGGTAATACGTATACTATCGGCTACCTATACATATATGTCATCTATTATTATAAGTAATAATATTATTAATAATAATTTACTATTAATGATCTATTCGAATCACAAAAAAACCTCTTTACTCAAATTATAAAGGATTGCAATTCCAACAATACGTTACATCGCGGACTTGGATTTTAATTTCGAACCAAGGCGTCTCAAAAAAAAATTTTTTTTAATTAATTAAATATTTATGCACACAATTTTAAAACGATGGACAAAATTGGCAAAAATTCTACACAGTTGTCCTCTCCAGTATATACAACTGATCCATATCTGTTTTTAAAATTTCAGTCGGAATATCCATCGCAACTATTCATCCACACTGTTGGAATAATTAGAACGTTTAGTATGTTCGCCAAAATACTATAGGTACCTATTAAAACTCAAGTTGTTGAAAAATAATCAACAACGGGTGGACGTATGTCGTCAAGTAGTATTTTTTTTTTTACTCCAAAATTGAAAACGAATTACATTCTACGATTTATTTCGTTAGATACAGTCATACAAATAAACCTAAATGATTCGTCAATGTTTTAGGCCATTGGAAAAAAATTAGCCGAGAGCAAGAGGCGTAGGTGTCTCTAACGTGTATACCGTTCACCGACCGGTTCTCGTTTTGTATGAATGAGAAATGTTGGTAAACAACAATATTGAAATTATTATTTATTATTCATTCTCAAATAATATTATAATAATCCACCGAGTGGTAAAAGGCACAATGAGGTGTGTACGAAAATAAAACCTGTTTCCGAACACCTGAGATATTGTTGCGTGACACACGATGATGATGATTATTATTATTATTATTATTATTATTATTATTATTATTATTAAATATTTATATGGACCATATTATTGCAGAACGTGAACAAAAACCATTTTCACAGACATTTCGGAGATCAATACTCGGGTTAGGTCCTTCGGAGTCCGTATAATGTTTTTACAAATATTAATATACGATCGGATACCGTTATATTAATAATATATTTTATTGGTCGATACTTCGACACGATCCGCGTGACCAAACTAATTGTTATTTTTAGATATTATTTACACTGTTAAGAGGACATCGACCAGTTACAATTAATGTTCAATGAAAAACTAGCATTAGCATTTCTAAATTTTTTATCACCTTATACAAAGATCTTAGAAATACGACCAAAAAAAAACAAATAATCTATAATACAATTATCTAGATTCTCAGGCCATACGATACATTCAGTTCTTAAAATTTATTGTCATTTTAAAAAATTAAAAAATTATATTTTAACTACCTACTCGTAAAACGTATTTGATTACACCATGTTTGTTGTATTTATCATTTATGTTTCGTTCCGTCCTTCTACGATATTTTCAAATTAATAAATATGTAGGTATCTATAAATACATAAAAAAAAACAATAACAACAAAAAAATGTTTCTAACATTGGACCACTTCAAAATTATTTTTAAAATGTACCTATTAAACGTTTTTTATCGCCTGATTACTACCGTAAATATTGGTTTTATAATACAAAACCCCTTAAAAATGGAATGTGTCCTGCCTCCTACGACTGGGCTGCGAGTCCCCATCAATTCATCGTCAAATTGAACTCAGCGCCTAAAACATATTTGGTTATTAATTTTATTTAGATTCTTACAAACACAATATATTTTAAGCAAATAGCAAAATTACATAATATTAAAAATGGAACTGACATGGAATTACTTATAAAATACTTTTGAAATATATATTTAAATATTTTTAAACCATTTAATTAAAATAAAATTAATTTTAAAAAAAGTTAATTTTTCTTCAAAATTCCTTAAATTTACTCACAACAAACGAAACGACATTAAAAAATCATTTTTATGTGAAATTGCCTATTACACAATTTATAGAGGACAGAATATAGAAGATAACCCCACCAGTATTTTTTAAAACATTAATATTATAAAAATATACAAGTAACAAAATAACTGTTTATAAAATTTTAAAACCCCAATGGAATTATATCGGTGTAAACATATTTGAAACGAATAAAACGATTTCACAATAAAAAGTGGTACTAACATAAAACTATTTTTACATTTCTTTTAATGTGTATTTTACATTTATTGATAAAATTCTTATACTATTTTAATTTTTCCTAAATTGCATTTAAAATTGCCTATACGAAACCCCTTGAACTCCAATTTACTAAAAAAATTTTTTGCTAGGTTATATTTTTAATTCCATCAAGATCATGATTTTTAGAAATTTTTTATTATAATTTATTTTTTTTTTTTTAATCGACTAAAAATTTTAACAAATAATTTATATAAATAGAAATACATAAAAACTTATTGATGTATTCTCTTAGTATTACACAATAATAGCTTGGCTTTTTAAAAAACATCCAAAGTTATTTTATTTGTATTTTGTATGTTGATAAAAGAAATAAAAAATATTAAAAAGAATAACTAACAATTCAACAATATGTGAAGATTCCGTAAATTATATTGCCCATATAATAGTAATTTGTTCACTACCTGACTTTCAAAAACAATTTCACAGAAATTACTTGCCCATAAATATAACATAAACACACAAAAACTCTAAATACATAGTTAATTTATCGATTAAGATATTTTTGGGTTGAAAATAAACCAAGTCAAAATGATTGTTGATATACATACATAATATATATTATATACCTAAACGTCCTAAATAGTAAACATAAAGATTAAGATATTTTTAATAATAATAATTTAATATATTTTGTATGAACTACGACGATTGCCGGCATTACTTTGTATTTTCTACACTTTCGTGTGCAATGCAGACACAAGTCAATCAGTTCATAAGTATTCATGATTCATCAATCACAAGCTCAATAATTTTCAAATATGTGTAAAACGTCAAAAAAATATAACGTTTGCTGACAAAACTGCGGGACTATAATATGGTTTAACGGATTTTAATTTTTGAAACGGACTTTGATTCGTGACATATTTACTTTGCCCCAATAGAGGAAATTTTCATTATTTGTTTTATAGCTGTAATATCCATGAATAAAAAGAGATTTAATTTTTATTATAAAGCAATACATTTTTGTAACATTAAAAATCACTTACTCGGTCAAACCAACGTAAACAAGTTAATGAAATAAAATCTATTTTAAAATAAAATTCAGTCGTAATAAAAAAATCTCATAGTTTTGACAATAAGCCACAACGTGTCCAAGAGATACTTTAATAGATATTCAAAATAGTATTGGAATAATTTAATAGGCATATAATACTAGGTTAATAATCCAACATTATAATTGTACAACCTACGTTTGTTCCAAAAATAATTATTTACCTATAAGTACACATTACGCATACAAGATCACAATAGTTATTATATCTTCAGTTCTGAATAATATTAATTGTCTTATAAGTTATAACATATCTGATAATTTTATCGCTTGCCTATAAATATTGTTAAATTTGCATTTTTATATAATATGTAGGTACCTACATGTTTTATCGTAAATTACCGTTTTGGAGTTTCATGCCGAATTTGTATAATATTCAAATAAATTAAATATTTTATAAATAGTAATCATTTACGAATTATATTTATTTTCAGATGCAGGGTATTGGTATTAAGGCACAGACACCAGATCAAGGAATTTTACCTACAAGCAAAGATATTGGAAGGTGAGTACTTATTTAAAATTAAAAATATTTATGAAAGCAAATATTGTTTATAAATTCTATGCGAAATTTATTGCTTCAGGCAAAATTTCAAATAATAATTTAAATATATGTGTAGTAACTAGTAGACATATAACAAGTATATATATATATATATATTTATTTTATATTGAGTACCGACATCTCTACAATATATTTTACAAATTTATTTATTTTTTTCAATGACATAATAATTCATTAAAATTTGATTGTATTAGGCTCCAAGAAAATACTTTCACGGAAATTATAGGTAATCGTGTGTCATATAAGTATAATAAAATTAAATTAATAAGTATAACCTATATTAAAAAGTATATTATAAAATATAAATTGGCCAAAATATGAGGTACCTAATTATGTTGGTAAAAAATAGGTAACGATATATATGAAAAAATAATTTGTTCAATACTCAACTTCTAAAACAATATAAGTAGTAAGTACCTATCGTATTATATAATGAATCAAATCATGTCAACCTATAAAAAAATTAAAATTTTTATTTGATCGATTTGTATGTGAATTACGCAAAAATTTTGGAGACTAGGTCTGATATTGAAGGAGGTTTTACATCAAACAAAATGTGCACAAAGAATAGAATTATCTCATCACTAAAAAGTTAAAACAATTTTTATTTTTTATAATAAATTACGGGTTATACAATAATTATTATTATTTATTTTAGACGAAAATCAAATTTATAATCACATATACATACATATACTAACTCTATCTTGCGACTATAACTACATTGTAAATGTCTTTGAATATTACGACGACAGATGGCACTGCTATTTTCGTCCGTTCTTTTAAAATAAAATTGCGTTTAAAGGGGTTCGATTCGGTCATTTTCTAAGGAGTATTATATAGGCAATTTATCGTACACGATAAAATTTTAAATTCAGAATTGTAATGCAGTTAGAGAGATCATTGATGTTAATAAAGCTAATAATAAATTAATAAATACACTCCTTGGGCTTGTATCTATATTCGTCTAGGTTAAATATGAATTGTAAGTGTGAAAATAATGAAAATAAGATCGTATATTAAATCACTTTTTGAACAGAAAGTTGCTTTCGCTGTGACAAAATTGTGAGACTTTGGCTGGTCCAATTTTAATTCTGTAAAAAGTATAAGATTCTTTGACATCTTTTCTAGGTTTTAATCGAGGCGTTTTTCGAAATATGAATTTCCGCTTTAGATATACACAAGTGAACAATTTGTAAAATATGGAAATTTTATTTAATCATACCGAAATCGAAAATTCATATTTCAAAAAACGCCTCGATTAAAACCTAGAAAATATATCAAAAAATATTATGCTTTTTACAGAATTAAAATCAGATCAGCCAAAGTCGCGCAATTTTGTCACAGCGAAAGGTCTAAAAACGATATTTTTTTGACCGACTCGAACCACCTTAAGAAGACGTGATACTGGCATTAACTGTCTCCGTCTCACCAACTAATAATATACGAAATTTAGATTCAGCATTTTTATCACAACTTTGTCATTTCTAATATTACAGTAAATTAACCTATTACTAAATGTATACGCAAAATCATTATCTATGCTGTAGGTCATTCTTTTTTCAAAATTTTGTAAAGAGCTATAACTATTTTAAAAGCTTATACATTTAAATAGATACATTTTCTTTAAAATTAAAATTTCGAAAAAAAGACGAAGCTTCGACATAAATAATAATCTCATTTATACATTTTTAAATAGATCAATTTACTCTGATAAGTACTATACGACATTAAAATTAAGTACCTAATAATGTTTTTAAATGAAAAATTTGAATATACATCAATAAAAATGATACTGACACAGATCTATTTTTTAATTAATTTAAAAATATATTTAAATATTTTTAATTTGTTTGATTTTCATTTTTCTTGAAATTTCATAAAAATTGCCTATACAAAACCCCTTAAAAAATCGAGTGTGTAAAGTCCTAAATAATATATTATGTATATAGGTGAGTATAAAATACAAAATTATAATTTAAACTCGAATTTTGTTGTACTTATATAATATATTCTATTATTACAATATTACAATCTAATTAGGCAAGTTAAAATAATTCAAAAACATAATAAAATATATAAGAGATAAGTTCTGCAAAGTTTCGGCTAAATTAATCATGGTAAATATTCACGATTTGCAGAAAAATAATTGAAAAAATTCTTATAACTCTTTACTAAAGTTTTAAAATATTCCAACAAATTATCAATATATTTAAGCTTATTTTATTGGTTTTACAATGATATTTATTTTTTTTAAGGGAAACAACTATTCGGGTAGGAGTCGAGTGGGAACTTTGGGGTAAATAACTTTTTTAATTGAAAACTGATTCTAATTGGTACTTTAAAGAGGTAGTTTCCAGGTAATTTTCTAAAACATAAAAGTAAACTATCTCTTACTCATATAACGGAAATATTTTATAAATTCTGGTAAAATTATTAAATAGCAAATAAATAGGTACCTATATATTCATTAGTAGGTATATTTTATTGAATAAACATGTTTATAGAATCCGCAAACAATGCTATAGTTTGATAATAACTTATAAAATATTCAAAGACAAGTATTGTGTTTACAAATATTTCACAAAATTGAAAATTGAAATAGGTACTTGTATTTAAGTATTGTAAAATGTTCAGTGGACAATGACACCTACAACAAATTTTATTTTAAAATTAAACTTCAAAATTAAAAATTGTTAGAAATAGGTAGTCAAAAATTGGGAAAAAAATTTCAAATTTATATGAAATTTCAAAAAAATTTAACCAGATTTGAGCATTAGAGGTATATACTGTATAGCCTGTATAGGTATATACCTTATGTATTTATGGTGACCATATTGTCCATATTATGTAATTATTTTCATAGGACAATATTTATTTTTTATCTAACTATCTAGATGCCTACATCTAAATAATATACTTGTTTTTGCTAAAACTAAAAGTGCAAAGTGCGTATACTTATTACTTTATAACATTATATCCTGGAGGAATATAATCTATATGTCTACATTGTAGACACTATGTCTATATTTTTTATTCTTTTAGAGTGTTAAGAAGACGTCACACCGAAAATTTTCATTGGTAAAAACACTTACCTATTTTAAAATTGATAGAAAACAACATTTAGGAGATAAATTCATCGGCGTTTCTTGAAATAATATGTTTAAAAAAAGTTACAGTATCTTAAAAATGGTAGAAAAAATAGTATTTTGTACCTTCAATAACAAGCTTAAAATTTAGAAAATTGTAAAACCCCAATGAGATTATCTTGAAATGTTGTCATCTATAAATTTTATAATGGGTGTTATAACTTTAAAATCACATTAAAAAGCCATTTTATTTGTTTTGCATTTTGCAACGTATTTTTAAACAAATATCGTGATTACACCAAAATAAAAAATAGTATTGACACAGGACCATTTTTTAATTACTTTTAAATTATATTACAATATTTTTTGATTGTTAGATTTTTATTTTTCTTAAAATATATAAAAAATGTCCTATACAAAACCCCTTAAAAATGGTCATCGTTCTTGTTCACAGTACTTTTTCATTCATACCTACCTTTTACATTTTTTGGTTTTATTGATTATTTATTTATTAAACCCCAAGTTAAATTTATCTAATCTATGCAAATAAATATTAAACATCCTATATATATATAATATTATAATATAAATATAATAATAACCAATAGTTAAATTTAAATAGGTATATTGACGCCTAACGGCAATTACAAGTTATAAAACATAAAGTGAACAAACAATAACAGTGGGTACCTAATAATTTATGATAATATATACAACAATGATTAAAATAAGTAAAGCCAAAAGTATTGGGGCATACCTATATACGCTGTACACTGAAAAAAATATGTTTTCAATAATTAACAAAAGTGTTTTGTTAAATAATAAACAGTAAACACAACCAAAAATCCACAAAGCAGATTAGGCTCTATATTTGATGTAACTAAGTACCTACCTAAGTTGTTTTTGGTACAAATTAATTTTTGTTAATCGCCGTTTTGTAATGCGCACCTATTGTTTAGTTAGGAATATGTTTAAAAATGGTCAACAGCAAAATATTTAGTATAGGTAGTAGAAACTGCTATTTATTTAAAGAAACAACTAATACGATTACATTACAGTGATTACAGTTGGCGAGAATGAGTCCGTGTGGCGCGTAGTGTGTACATTAATACAATATTATCATATTACTAGCTTTGTTGGCAACGCCTACCGGGTGCAACTCCTTGGAAGTGTAACTCCTTGTAAATGTAACTACTTGTAGATGTAACTACTTATAGATGTAACTCATTGCAAGTGGAACTTCTTATAGCTGAAACTCCAGTGTCAAACAGTGCCTTACTGAAAGAGAAATTTGAAATAAATTATAGTTATTAGTATATTATAAAAAATGTAGTATGTAGTAGGTTAAGAGTTGTGCCCTCTAAACTATTCTTATAATATAAATATTAAGAGGATGCTATACCCGCATTTTCTGTCTCTGTCCATCTAATTGGCAATATAGAAAAATTGTACAACACAAAATTGAAATTATGGCATTTTGGTTAGATTTAGAGCTTAAACGCCTATTATCAAATTTAACGAGAAGAACAATTTCGAGTGAACCTCATGAGCTTTTTATAAAATATTGTCAGAAAAAAAAGTTACGGCATTTTTAGTTTTTGATATTTTTAAATAGCTTTAACTTTTTCGTCAGACGATATTTTACAAAATGCCCA
>JAIPRL010010597.1:0-15142 GCA_025469235.1 Pemphigus obesinymphae
CTTTTATTATTATGTGTAATTAAACTGTCGCTCTCTACCTTCACCACAAGCTTGCTTTTAGAAGGTAGATAATCTCATTGTTTATTATGTAATACTTATTGTATGTAATATAAATTGATTTTAAATATAAAAAAAAAAAAAAATAAAAACTATTAAAATCATATAATTATATTATATACAAAATATTCGTAGAAAATTATACCATTTCGGAATTTTCATAAAACCTATTACAGGAACTATTCATCATATACACACGCAAATATTATTCAAATATATCCTCCACGCGATGTTAGAAATAAGTATATTAATACATTATTAATCATAAGCTCGTACTGCTGTCCAATATCTGCAGTGTTATACCTATTTTATGGTAATGAGTCAAAAAGAACGACAACAAATTGTAGTTATAAAAAGAAAAAAGTAAACTAGAGGTTCTAGGGGAAAGAGCTTTCTTATGGAAAATTCATTCTGGTTACTACTTCAGGAAAATAATTTTTCAGTTAACTGAATCCAAAGGAAATTAAAGAGTCCCAATTTATCGATGCATAACTAATTGATCCCGTAAAATCATAAAACATTTTGTTTTGCATTTTTACAAACTTAGGATAGTGTACTGCAGTGGCGTGTTTACGGGGTAGGGCCTATACTCTGTTCCGAAATATATTTTATCAACCGGTAATTATCTAAAATAATACACCCACGACCCACCTACCCCAAAAAATTATTTTCCTAAAATTTCACTTATAATTCACAGATATTATACAAATTACACGTATTTTCGAAACCCACCCCTAAATTTTACCATAGTAAGGAGACACTGGGGTAAACCATCTAGGTTTCAGCTCACCCAATTATTTTTTCAATTATCACGTTTAAAATTTTTTAAATTTGAAGCACTATCAAATATTTTTTACTAATTTATTAGATGTCTATCACCTATCGAATAATGGATAATTAATTGATCATCAAGCTGTCACATACATCGGAATTTTGAAAAATTTCAAAACTATCTATTCGTTTTATAGTATTTAAAATATTGAATATTTCGAATACAATGAATCTATTAACGATTACAATGGATTATTTAAAGAAGAAATTATAGAAATTGTTAAATTTAATTTTTCCCACTTTGATTTGTCAGAAATCGAAAAAAATGTATTTAATATTAGAATAATATAATGACACTCATCAAATAATATAGTTTCAAATTAGAGTGATTTTAGGGAAATTAGAAAAACGATATATATATAGATAAGCAAAAAACAACGGTACTACCCCACTTCCAAAAGTGGGGAAAAAGCGTTCCATTTAAAGTTTGTTGGGAAAACAGGACACAATCCTCATAAACGGGACGTAAAAAATCCTATTTTAAATAGATGCTTAAACTTTAAAATGACACAAAGGGTCAAAATACACCTATCTTCTTTAAAAAAAAATATATATTTTAGGGTACAAAAGTTAATTTTTCCAAGTTAATTCAGAAAACATAACGGATCCAGAGCTCTATTTTCACTTCTATATTAGCATTGTCACTAAAAATCTAAATGTATTACTCCTTCCATAACGTCAAACATTTAAGGAACTATAATAATTATATAATATTAAAATATAATATATATATATATATTATTATATACGATTATACTATTGCAT
The DNA here is from genome assembly GCA_025469235.1 of Pemphigus obesinymphae. Lineage (NCBI taxonomy): Eukaryota > Metazoa > Arthropoda > Insecta > Hemiptera > Aphididae > Pemphigus > Pemphigus obesinymphae. Next base: position 1,654 of record JAIPRL010010597.1, read on the forward strand.
ATTCAATCTACTATCTACTCATATTTAACACGGTCTACAGTCTACACTGTTTAAACGTTAACGCAATGGGTGCCCATCTACCTATCCAAATAATTTCATCTGGCCACGACACTGTAGTCTATAATAAAAAAATTTGCAAGTCAAGTTAAAAATGGTTTTTGCTGGTATAAATAAATTGCTACGTAGGTGGGCGACCCAGTACGATATAAGCATTTCCCATGGCGCCATCGGTTCAAAATTCGAAAAATAAATGGGTATTTGGTATCAATTAATTTTTTTTTATACGTTAAAATAAATTTCTGTATCGTTGTAAAATCACTTTGAAACAATAATTGTGTTTAACGGGTAAAAAATTGTACGATGAATTTTTCACACACCTATTCAAATCTTGATATATAATATCATATTACAGATAGCCACATAGTATAATATACCGAACATATTATTTATAATAATATTAAGAGGACGCCACACTGACAATTTGTTAATGAAAAACTTGCATAAGCATTTTTCATTTATCAACTTACAAACATGTTAGAAATACGAAACTAAAAACAAATTACGACTAACAATATTATCTAGCGACTGGTGGAGCCGATTTTTAATATAATATACTGTTATGGTTTTTATGAACTGTTGAAATATATATATTTTTTTAAACAGCTCATACAACGTATACCTATTAAAAATTGATTATCAGTATCAGTCACTAGATAATTTCGTACTTTATAATTAATTTCTTATTTATCTACAATATTCTCAATAGTTAATAAAAATTAAAAGTGCGTATACACATTTTTTAACAAATATCGTGATTACACGACAATAAAAAACGGTACCTATCTACACAAGACCATTTTAAAATTACTTTAAAAATATATTCAAATATTTTTAAATTGTTTGATATTCATTTTTGCTTAAATTTAAAAAAAAGGAACTAAACAGAACTTCTTAAAAAATCAGTGTGGCGTCCTCCTAATGTAATATAGTATATTATACTATTATAATATATTTATATTCTTCTTTATAGGTATATAGGTATAAAACGCAACGCTTTTACGTTTGTTAGTGCGTTAACTTAAGTATAACTCAAGAACACCATTGATCCGATTTACATGTTTTTTTTTTTTTTAAAGTTTAAATTTATTCTTCTGGCAAGTTTTAGTCAGGGAAGAAATTAGCAAAGGTCACCCCCCTAAAGTTAACTCAGTCAAACAAATCGTTGAAATGTAACCTTTTTTTTTTTTATGCTGCAGGAACCTCAAAAAAATCTATGTTTTTCCTGGGTAATCTCCGAAACTACCGACTGGATTTATTATATTCTATATTATTACACGCATCCACTATCCGGACAGATATTTTCACATGCTATAGGTGGGATTTTATCGATTCCTTTTTGTTATATAGGTAAGAAAATATGTATATCGACTCCGTCCGTATAAGAATTCCACCACTATACAGTTAAGTCCACGAGTATAATATAACGACTTATCGATTAAGCCACGGCCAACTATACCTTTTTATTACCTGACATTTTTCATCCATACTACATAATATATTTAATGCATAATTATTATTTTATGGATATAACAGTGCCCCATTGATTTATAGATGTAAACGAAATAATTTTTAAAAAAAAAAACGTATATAATTTGCAATATCTATTATTATTTTCGACGTGGTGTTTCACAGAAAATCGGCTGATATTTTTGATTTATATGGTGAAATTGATAAATCGTATTTTGTCTACCAAATAGTGATGGAAATAATACTGACGGAATCGATATATGCCCTACCTTTAGTCTATATGTACTTTTACATACATAAATATCCTATTTACATTCAAAATATCTATTTCATTTATTAAAAGAACGTATGTATGCAGAATAATTCTGAACAATAAGTTACGACTGTAATAAAACATAACGGTATTTTAATAAATACTCATATAAGCATAAAAACGCATTATATAATACCTATATATATATATATAGGTATTATATAATGGTATATATATATATATATATATATATATATATGCCCTGGTTCTTTTGAGATTTCAAATGAATATAGATACCTAGTTATTGTTCAATGAAAATATAAAATATTTTTTAATATGGCCATAGGCGTAAACCGGGGGGAGCGAGAGAGAAGGCTAGGTTTGTAGAAATTATCTGATATTGAATTTATTTAGACTGTTGTATATGAAATACCTAGATATTTAATTAAAAAAACAATTTTGAGCAAACTTGGTATTATTTTCTGATTTATACCTAATAATTTTTCATTATTTTTTCGGCAGTATTTTTTTTTTCTAATTTTATTGGGTATTATAGGTATAATATAATAGGTACCGCAATTTTCAAAAAAAAATTGAATTTTATCAGGTCAATATTATGTTACAGTAAATATTTAGTGCATATTTCAAGTTTTTGGCATTCAGTTTTTCCTATTTATAACAAATAACAATATATAGTCTTGAGTAAGTATAGTTTTCATTTACGCTTAGGTATACATATATCCTTTAGATTTCTTCTACATACTTTATTGTAAAACCAAGACATTCGTCTCTCCATTCAGAATCTAAATTTTTATAAGTTAAATATTGTATTTTTTTTTTTATTGAGTTATTTTTTATAAAATGTTTACAGTTCTTATTAAAAAGTTGTTTATATATTTGCTATTCAGTATACACACAAAACACATTTGGTATTTGTTTAGAATTTCAAAATATTATGTTATAGAATAGGTATATATCATAATATATTATGATTGGAGAACAAATTTTTAAATATTTTAATTAATTGTATGGGTGACCGGTCAAAATATCTCCGAAAAAATATCTGCGGTCAAAATGGTTACATGTCAAAATATCTCCGGTAAAAATATCTGTATGCACATATTTCTCGATTTTTTGGGGAAATGTACGGAAAACGATCTTTTAGATTGTGAACCAAGCAAGGAATTTTTTTGATTTTAAGATGTGTATTTTTTTGTCTAAAAATTGTTTTGGGTTGAAGTGTTTTGGAATAAAAAGTTTTCGATAGCAAATTGATTCTAATTAGTACTTTAAAGAGATTCTTTTTCGATTTTTCCAGTAATAATTAATTAAATATAAGGAAAACCTACCTTTTTAATATTTTATAAATGTAGGAGAAATAAAAAATAAAGTTGTCATAATTAACTTTATTTTTATTTTATTAATATACTTAATTAGCTTCGTTAAGATATGTCTTTTAAATGCAATGATGAAGGAGACTATGAATCAACGTCTACCATTTGTATCTGGACGACTTTCTTTAACTGCTCTTTTTCGTTATTCAAAGCGATTTCTTATTTTTTGAGAAAAATTTTACTCATAAACCCCTGATTTAGCTTGTTTTTAAATAATATTTTGTTTTTAAAAAGATATAAAGAAATTATTCAAGGTTTATTATAGCATATTAGCATCATGTGCTAATTAACAAGTTATGATTATAGTCTATAGATATAATACAAAACTAAGATTTTACGTCGTGTAGTCAGTATTTTTTATTTTTTTTTTTGAGTTTGAATTAGGAAAAAAAGTACCAAGTTATGCCTATGAATATGGGTTTATAAAAACGTGTACATTAAACATATATTATATTCATTACTATATACAACATTTTATGCGACATAATAATATGTTGGCTACCAAAATCTACATTACATTTTATACTATAAGAACTGGACTATTTATTTGTATGTAAATCATTGATTATATATAACATGATATGATCTTGTTTGTATAGTAATACTAGAATAATTATACTTTACGTCTAAAACGTGTTATTGGCATAGAACATTTGTTTTTCATTTAAATAGTATTAATTTCGAAATGTATTCATTTTTTTTTTTTTTTTTTTTTTTTTTATTATATGGCTATACTGATAATGAAATAGTTATATGATAGTATAGTATCAACTATTTATTTTTGATAATATTTCTTTCTTTTTAATTGACATTCTCGTTCTACTAAATAGGCTGTGGGGTCATTTAATAATTAAGCCAATTAAATAATTCGTATATTATACGATTCCTGACAACATTTCTAATTGTAATGAGAAACCATGATTTTTACTAATTACAGTAACTGTTAGAATTACTATGCCAATAATAGATTGTAATATATTTTTTTTTTTTTTCAGTTATTGGCACCTTATTATGAAAATATCATAATTTGTATTATTGGCATATCTAATATGTATTCAATTTTTAGTTAAAATTGTTTGAATTTAATGACTTCGACGAAATCATTTATTTATTTTTATTTTATTAAACTTGTACAAAATTATTTTTTATAAAAAATGCCAAGAAAATGCAATATCTTTTCTGAAAATAATTTAGCTTCAGATATTAATTATTTTGTTGAATAATTTTTAGTTATTTGTTTTATTTCAAAATTTTGGGTAGTAATTCAACAGAAATTTATATATTGATTGTAATTTTAATATTTTTTGTTAATATTAACAATAAGTTACACAAACTTTATAAAAATAATTAAATATAATGTATTCATCCCATATTTATAAATTATTACTTAATTTGTTGTTATCTATATTTAGTATTTTTAAAACTACCAAAGAAATAAAAAGGAAATACTCTGTTAATCAATTTATATTGTAGTTAATTTTAATTATAGGTATACACTAGTGATATATTTCATTTAATGTGTATATATAATTAAAACATTATGGAAGAGTTTAATTTAAAAAAATACATATGATAGATTTAGGTCATTCGCCTAACTATTTACCCATTATACAGCAATTTTTCATGGTAGTTAAAGAATGCCAATAACATTTTTTAAGTGTGCTAATAACTGTATTTTTTGATACTTTTGTAGAAAACCATTGATATAAAAAAAAAAGTATTAAATTGATATCCATTCTGATATAAAATTTAAAAATTGAACAAAATTTATTAAAATCAGTAATTTATTGATTGTATTCTTTATTAATTTATTGTAATTTATTACGATCATTAAAATAAGTTGTAAAACTATCAACGTTGATTAGATACAGAATACACTATTATATTTCAATATATACTTTTACCATAATATAGTTATATTTGAGGTGGGAGTGAAAGTAATAATATTGTTATTCTATGGCATAAAATTATTTTTAGGGCCATTTTAATTTGAAGAAATACCATAACACGAAACAAACAAAATATGGATACAATAGAACAGCAAATATACAAATTCAACAACACTATAATAATAAGCCCATGTGTGATACCACCTACTGATATATCTGATATAATACGGTAGGTAATGAAAAAAAGTTATTCAATGACAGGGTAGATAAATATAAAGATACGCCCGGAATGTCACTGCGAGTCGTGACTATTATGCAAATTAACTATAGGTACGTGACGCGATGATAAATCAGATAGAAACTACAAAAATATAATATATAAGTATAAATAAATATATAAAACCGGAAACATACCTAGTTTACTGAACACGCCTTTTTTTTTTTTCGATTATTTTTTGGTGTTTATGCATTTGTTGACAAAAAATTTTTTAATGAAGTTCGAATTCAGCCAACTTGTTTTTAATTAGTAGTAGAAGTTTTAAATAATAAAACTTGCAATTTAAACGCACATGTAATATTATCTAAAATCACATATTTTATGCTGTATTTTCTCGTGAAAAAAGTAGTTTTCGACAATCATCTATCAAAAATATGAGATTTCTGCTTAAAAGAATCGCGCGGCTAAGACACTTCACACGAAACATTAACACCATCATACACGTGTGTCGTATAAAAATAAATACAATATTTTCAGACTACTATTTAGTGTGCCTTTTTACTCTATCTTATAGTTCATAAATTCATTGTTTTTTTTTTTATGACGTGATCTTGGTAGAATGGTACCTATCTATAGATTTATAGGGAATGTAACCACGTAACCTTTCATATATACTATCATATCAGTGTGGTATGTTGATAATGATATAGTTGGCGAAAAAATAAAAACTCATGTTGTATGCAAGGCAAAACATACCTGAACAAATGAAATCATTTAAAAAAATTTTTTATATACGTATAACATAATAATATTTTAATATATTACATATAGACACTCCAATAGTAGACGTAGAAAAATTAAATATAATAGTCGAGTATAGAATTTAAGGTGGAGGAGCAATGGGGGAATGATAATATTAATACACTCGGACCACAGAATATTTGTTTCAGTGATAATAGTATACCATTGTAACCGCACATGTACTGGAGAGATGGTTTAATTATTACAATATAATATACCTATCATTTTATAGCATTTTGAAAATATCAATATTTTCATAATATTTGAAGAAGGTTTGGCAGAAAACATGTAGTTTCCAAATATTTGAATCCGAATATGGCTAAAAATATTTTTAAAACATTACTTGTAAAATATTATATGAATACTCTTTCCATAAAAGATTGTCGAAATATTTGGATTACAAATATTGAATAACAAATATTTTTAAAAATTTGCGTGTAAAATATTTAGTGTTGCCGAGTAAATTACTTTTAAAAAGTAATATTAAATTACGTTATACATTACTTAAAATAAAATAATTCGGATTACTTTCTCGTCACCTAGATAAAATCATTTTTGACGTGTATGAAGAAATGTGCAGAATTGCCACGTGTGTTTTTCTACAACGGATTGCGGGCCGTCCCACCACCATGTTACGACTTGCGTTATCTAAAATTCGCCGCCTCTATCTTACTCTATGAGCTATTCGAGATGATAAGACGATTAAAATTTATCCAATTTAAACGATTCAGATAACGGACGGTACCGTATTTCGACTCACATATTGACTTACTACACATATTGGGAACAAACATCCCGGTCGTACAGAGACGATTCGTAAACAAAGAAATATCAGTCGGATGTTAAACGTACGAGAAATCCGAATCCGATCTCCACGGCATTGAAAAACGTCGGCAAAAGGTCGAAAACTCCGACTTGGAGTGATAAGACGACGGCGCGAAAAACGCTCAAGCTCAAGAAACGGACGGGGGAATGGTTGTCTTCAATGCGACTGTAGGGTGAATACAGAGCTTATACGGTGTGTACCTAAACTTCGTGTCTTCGGAAAAGTCGAAATACGGAAGAACGGAAAACGGCAAAATCGTAAATCCAAATCACGACGGCGATAAAAACGGAAAAGAAAATACCCACTTGGCCGCCGGTACGGAAAACAGTCAGCGGAATTAAATAAAAAGAGTAAAATTTTTTTTCCACGAAAAACCGTCTATTCGGAGTTGGCATATTAGGTATATAATAGATTGTATTCTGGACATTTCAAAGTATTTTCAATTACCTGTATAATATACATTATACCTACCCTCATGACATTTAAATTTCGACATCCTCAACATCGGGATGATGGTAGTCTATACACTTTATAGTATAAAAATATAATAAATATAATGAAAAATTCTTAATAATAAAGGTCTATTCACACATGTCCGTTCCGTGTCCGTGTCGTCCGTTCAGTTTCAGTGCTTTGGATTTACACATATCCGTTCCGTATCGTCCGTGTTTGTTCAGTACCGTTAGTACCTACTGAGTACACGCTCGTTTTTTGTTACCTACCGTGTTTGACCGTTTTTTCGCGTGTTAGTAATAGTAATTTTTGAATATTTTTATATTATATTATTTATATTATATAATATAGTATGACTGAACGTGTACTTGAATCGCTAGAAGATCTAGCAGTACTTGCCTTGTTGCTAGATGCGACCACATTAAGTCAATGTTTGCCATAGCCAGAAACTTATTATATATATAGAGGATAAGCTATATATAATATATATATAAGATATATAAGTGGATATATCGTCAAAAAGCTTGATACCTACGTTAGAATGTGTACATTGTCTTCGTGTTTTAACAGATTCATCTCATGAACAAAACCATTCTCATATTATAGTCAAATTAAAGACACAGTGAAAAACATTTTAAAACCAGTTTACACAGTTAATGTATTATATTATATAAATAATGAATATTTAATAAATCACAGACTACCCTAAAAAAAGTTAATGATAAATAATTTTACTTTTCAAAAGTAAAAATATGGATTTGTTCTATGATTACATGTAAAGTGATAAGGTCCGTAGGATTCGATTTTAATGGTGGATGTTAATTTCAATAAAATACACGGGAGGTATAGGGGAGTTGGCTATCTAGTTTATTATATATATCTGTGGATAAACCTTGAACACTCGCTATCTTTGTGGACTCTGAGATCGAGAAAAAAAGTCAAAAAAAGTCTTATCGGTATAATGAAACACGAACCGGTGTACTCGGTATCGAAAGTTCGTTCAAACACTCGACCACCCTATACCACCAAGCTATTTACTCGGATGATAATATGGTACATTTTTCGTATTTAAACTATTCAAATAACATGGGGTATAGTATTTCGACTCATAAGTCATAATATTATAGCTAGGTACCTATACAGTATACACATATTCGGAACGAACGTCTCGGTCGGCGAAAATCCGACAATTTAAAATTCAGTATAAATAAATATAGTGAAAGTACTTACTATGTGAATCAGTCGGTTGGACTTATCTCGGTTTTTTTTATAAAACTATTGTCCCCAGATAGAAATCTACGAATGTCCGAGAAAAAAAATGCAAACTTGCCACAGGGTATTATAATATTATACGTAAGTAGGTAGGTAGTTTAAACGAACAGAACAAAATAAATATCTAATAATAAAAGATGCAACGATAAGAACATTTATTAAGATTTTGATCACGTACATTGAATAAATATCGTTATCTCCGTAGACGCCGAGATCGAGAAAAAAAAACTAAAAAAAAAAAAATCAGATCGGCATAGTGGAATTCGAACCGGTAGACTCATATCGAAAGTCTGTTTGACAATCGACGCCCCATACCACTAAGCTATCTAATCAAGATGATAAGACGATCGAAATTTCTCGAATAACCTATTCATAATATAGATACCTACCTACACATATTGGGAACGAATGTCTCGGTCGTACAGAGACGATTCTTAGACGCAAAGAAATGTTCAGTTGGGCGTTAAAACGTCCGGGAAATCCGATTCCGACCACCACGGCATTGAAAAACATCAGCTTTGGTCGCAAATTCAGATTTTGGGATTTCGGGGTGATAAGACGACGGCGCAAAAAACGCTGAAACGATAAGAAACGGACGGTGGAACGGTTTTCTTCCATGCGATCTATAGAGTGAACACAGAGCTTATACGGTGTGTACCTACCTAAACTTCGCGCCTTCGGAAAAATCGAAATATGGAAGAACGGAAAACGGAAAAATCGTAAATCCTTGGCACGACAGCGATAAAAACGGAAAAGAAAATACCCACGTGTGGCCGCCGGTACGGAAAACAGTCAGCGGAATTACATAAAAAGGTTTTCTCTTCCACGAAAAACCGTCCATTCGGAGTTAGCATATTATATAATAGATTGTTGTATTCTAGATATTTTAAAGTATAATATACATTATACCATTGATTATATATATTATATATTATATATTATTATTATAATATATAATCAATGATTATACCTACCCTCGTGACATTTGAATTTCGACCTCAACATCGGGATGATGGTAGTCTATGATGATACTCTATAGTTCTATTCTATACGAAAAGCGAATCTTATATATAACATGCGAACTTCGAAAACCGTTTTTCCCATGAAAAAAACTAATTATATAATATATATATTAAAAGACTATTTATTATTTAATTCCCCGGCCCAGTTTTCGCCACCGTCAAAGCTCATTACCGATACCATTTTCAAACGATTCTCCGGTCGTTTTGAGATTGTTACGACTTTCGTTTTTCCGAGTTTTCGATTTTCGCCGAACTCTGGACGCCGGGAAGAAAAAATGTGATTCCCAACTCGCCGCCGATTTCACTCGACGTTCTTCCGCGTCGTCGTCATATAGCCCCGACCGACCGGACGTTCATTTCGAATAATATGCATATATTATTATCTGTTGGCATACGTAACACGATGTCGTCCGTTATCTGAATAGTTTACAATACAAGAAATTTCAATTATTGTATCATCGATTGTGTATACCTCAGGGGATGAACTTTTGATACGGTTATAACGGTTCGAATCCCACTCATTCAACCGGTCAGACTTTTTTGCTGCTTTTTTTTATTCGATATCCAAAATCTTAAAAATTGATTTTTTTATCATTGTAACTTTTATTATTTGATATTTCTTGTAATTTTTTTTTTTCGTTTGTTTTAATTAAATTTTAAAACCTACCTATTTTATACATCCAAATGGATATTTAATTAAATTAAAAATACCCTGTGACGAGTCCGTATTTAAGTCTGACCCACTGATTCACATAGTGCCTATACTATATATTTTTTAGTAATGAATTTAAAATCGTTGAACTTCCGTAGTATATTATAAGGGTATGTAGGTACACTAGGTACGTATATACTATATTATGTATATAGGTAACCAATTTGTGTACAATATAATATTTTATTATAACAGATAATAAATAGGACGCTATCTGTTGACAATAAACATTACTAATATAATAGTTTCCATTTTTCATATAGCTATAGGCTATCTATGTATATTTTAATCAATGGTACAACTATATTCAATTCACCCGGTGACAGTGCTCCGCTTCGTCAGTCTTACACTATATACTATTGACAAAGCACGCTCTTATTTTACTTCAGCAATATTTTTTCAAAGTGTTTAATTTTTACAAGTGTTTAAAATTTTTAAACTATGGCCGGTTCAATGGAATTAAATACTTTCAGGAAGCCAATGTACAAGTACGTCGCGCCGGCACCACCGTCCGAGCTTCTGGATTCGTCTATATTCGTTATGGATTTTACAAATCGCAAGTTTGTTCACGTCGGATTGGATTCACAGGATAATTTTAATGTCGTGGTACATATCGTCACGCCGTCGAGGTTATTAACATCAGCCCACAATTTCTTAAACGAATATATTTCATCATGGGTGATGTATTCTCGTTTATACTCGATCCGCCGCAAAAATACCGGGATACCATTTTTCTGTACGACGAATTAGCTACGGTTTCGAAAACAGTTTATCAAAGCGAAAATTATCTCGTTTTAAATTAGTAAATACCGACGTAATGTTGAAAATGACCTTTCATTAGTCGTTGTAGTCACAGGCAAAACTGACATTACACGTAATATTTTATGAACGTTTGGAAGCGCATCTGAATTACAAATATCGAGGGCATCAATGGCGTTTCGAATATTTTTACCAACTTGTCGTCGTCGCCAAATTTCTTCCTCACTTATCCAAATTTCTGGGGAATTGTCGTGTAAAATTGAACTATAAGTTTCAAATAACTTTTTACAGGCAACTTTGTCTAAAGATTTTGTTTCAATAGGAAGAAGACATGAGAAGTTGGACAAAATATTACGATGTTTGAGGAAGCGATCTTGAAGATGAGTTATAAATAAATCAAGATATGGTAATAATTACCACTATGTAAACAATAATTTTATAATAATCTGCTACGGAGTCGGTTATAACGTGAGAACGGTTAGTTTGACGTGAGGTAAGTCTAGGTTTAGTCACAGTTATATTGTACTTACTACAAATATTTCTACAGTCACAAAAATTGTGTTGAAGTTATCTGTAGAATATTGTCTTCTTTGCTCAAGTTCCTGTTTTGCTGCATCTGCCATCTTAACAGCCTCAACCAAATCTTGATTTTCTGTTTGTAAAACTCTACTCAATGATAAAGCCAATGCATGTACTGAATGCAAAACGTGAATTGATATTTGAAATTCTAATGTTTTTATCGCTGATAGTAATTGAAAAGATCCGGATGTTGTTTTTGAATCTTTCCAAGTACTCGAAATATTTTCTAAGGCATCAATAACTGCTGGTTGTAAATCTATATAAGTTCCAATTGATTCATGCTGCTGTACCCACCTTGTTGCGCAATATTTTTAAAGTTTTTTTTTCTTTTCTTGAAACAAACTGTCATTATTTTTTGTCGCATCCTGAAGTGCAATTTGTCTTTTTGGTGTATTAAAAAAGTTGTAAATAGATTGGGCTGTACCAAGGCAGTTTCTAACTTGGGGGACACTACATGCGGCACTAACTGCCAAATTGAAACTATGGGAAGCACAGTGTGAGTAAAGAGCTAAATTATACTTTTCTCCGATATATGCTTGAACTCCGTGAAATTCACCACTCATTGTACTAGCCCCGTCATAACCTTGTCCAAATAAATACGTACAGTCAATTTCAGAATATTCAAGGAAATTCAAAATAACATTTGATAAACCTTTCCCTGTTACATCTACAACAGGAACAAAGCTTAAAAAAATCTTCACATATTTTGAATTTACCGTCATTATAATCTAAATATCGTACACAGATTGAAACTTGTTCTATGCCGGCTATATCTGCAGTTTCATCTGCTGTTACTGAAAAAGCTTGAGATTTATTGACACGTTCAATAATCTGTTTTTGAATTAAATTATGAAAGATGACAATAAATTCGTTTTGAATACGGTTACTAATGTACATGGCGTTTTTTGCTGAATTTTGCAAAAAAGTATTAAGCTGTTCGTCAATTGTTACTCGATATCTTAAAAGAGCCCGAAAATTTTCATCATTAGTTATAGGTTCTTCGGAAGTTACTCTGCCTGAATCATTTGACCCACGAAGGGCCAAACCCTGCTAGCCACATAATATTAAAGTTTCGATAATAGGAATCAAACATTTTTTACTTTCATTAATGAAATCTGAATGTTGTTCCGAAATTTGTAAAGCAACCGATAAAATGTTTTGATTATCAATTTCTGCTCTCATATTTGATTTTAATAATGAAGTTTTATGATACTCGAGTGAGTTATGATGACTAAATGATTCTAAAGCTTTTTTCCAGTTTGTAAATTGTTTTTTAACAAGCTGACCCAACGTTTGATGTCCAATTCCTCCACCTCGGACAGAAAACAACACACAATACTTACAAAATACACCATTTATAATTGCTGAATAAGCCAACCATTTATATTTGAGCGACCAACTTCTTTGAAATTTTAAATTTCTTTTTTCGGAAACAGGAAATTGGTAGTCTTCAGGAGGTGTCTAAATCAAATTTTGAAGTCCCGGTACCAAGTCAATACTTTCAGTTGCAGGTTTATTCACATATAGTCCTATGTCATGTAGGTGCACAAACTTTGGAAGTGACACTGAGACATTTGTTTCTGGAGATGCATTTTCTGCTGGTTCAGTTGATTGTGACAGGTTATTAAAACTAATTTCCTGTAAATAAAATGTAAAAACTAATTAGATTAATTGAATAATTGAAGACCTTGAGGCAACAACCAGACATATCCATATTTTGGCGAAAATCACTTTTCCAACTTTTATTGTTAATAAAAATAATATAAAGACAGATTAATGTTGCTC
>JAIPRL010010598.1:0-15141 GCA_025469235.1 Pemphigus obesinymphae
TATATTACTAAATTAAATATTCGGTAAAAATTTCAAGATTATAAAGTCATTATTTTCGAAATTACGACGAAATTAAAATTCTCGATTTTACAAAATCGTATTTTTCGTAATTTTTTGGTAGTTTTTAATGCTTACACATTAAAAAACTATTATGAAAATCGAAAAATGGCCTCTCAATAGTACCAACTAGATGCGATTTGCTACCGGAAACCGGGTATGAGTGTAAAGATCGGAGCACTCCTTCTGGTAGAAAAAGTGTTTACAGAAAAAAAAAATAAAAAAAATAAAAATAAACATCATTGTAAAACCATAAGCTTCCTCGCTACGCTCAGAATCTAAAATAATAATTAATTGTATTATGTAGGTTTATGTATTTAATCTAAAATGATTTGAAGTAGTACAGATAACAGAGCTGAGTGGAAGGGGGACAAAGGCCCCCCCACGGGTCTTTGTAACATCAATTTTTTCAGCCCCCCCCCCAAATTAAAAATTGTAATTGCGCCTATGTTCGTGTGTCCGAAACGAACCGAAACGAGCGTACGTACACCTACCTACCGCGTTTCAGTGCGCTCACGCGACCGCGGCCGGCAACGGGAAAATCAATAACGCGGACTCCGGTTCCCCCCAGTTCACAATGTAGGTGGTCGACTGGCACCACACTGGCCACGTTATTCCTGTGACGAGAACAAATAATATGTAAACGTAGTCGGCGACACGGGACGGCGTGACGGTGCGGTGCGATGAGCGCGTACAGTAGCGGTAAGTACAAGAATATTAATTAATGGCACGCGCGGTCGCCGCCGCCGTCGTGTTTTGGGCGAGCGTGCGAAAAAAATCTTGCTTTTTGTCCAGAGGAACTGTTGGACGCCGGCATTATTTACCGGAACAAAAAAGAACAATTGGACGTGACCATCGGCGATGGCATGGAGTTGCTCATCCGAGGCGACAAAAGCAACAGAAAGAAACCGCCGACGAGCAGCTCGTACAATTCGTTCGGCATGCACCAGAGCAGCACCGACGAGAACTGTTACCTAAAGGACAAGTATGAATACGACACCAGAAGGTAAATGTCTCGAATTCTTCAACAGTACTATACCTAAAACGCCGATTTGTCGGAGATATATTATACACCCGAATAAATTATTCCGTTTCAAATCATTTTAAATCTACACGTCACAGTTTGACCGTAAGAGATCGTGTACATTTTGCAACTACTGTCGCAGCAGCGCGTGTTCATTAATTATTATGAAATTTCGATAGCCCTAGTTTATGATTTTAAAGTTCACTTTTTTATAACTGTTTAACCAATGCTTCTTCCTTTTCCCATGATTTAAAAAAAAAAAAAAAACAAAAAAAACAAAAACGTTAACATTTTTTTTTTAGTTTTTTTTTTTTTTTTTTTGAATTTCATATGAATGAAAATAATTTTTCGTTTCATAAATACAACAAAATATTGTAAAATTTTATATTTTTTTACACTTTTAAATAGATAAATATATTATATGTGCGAATTCAATAACCAATACATATAGGTACTTGTTGATATTCATATAATTTTTTTATTATTATAGACAATTTAAAAAATATATAAAAGTATTACATATAACATAACACGCAGTAGTGGATTTTAATTGGATTTACATTAGATATCTGTGAATATTAAAAAGTATGAAAAACGTACAATTATATAATTTGAATTCTGAAACTAATTATTCGTTCAAAATTTTATCTTTTATACATTATAAGTAAGTATATAGAATGACTATTTTTAATTTTTGATAAAATCCAAAAGCTTCTTAAACCTAACGGGCATTTTTTTTTTTTTTATGTAAATTATGATAAAACGGATTAAATTACTCATTTGTGAATAAATTAAAAATTACAATATTATAATTATAATTATAAATTAGAGTAACTCTTTTTTTAATAAATATTTCTATTAATTGTTATAAATGTTAGTAAAATATATTTTGTTTAAAACTTTAAAATAATTTGCTAATGTTTTGCATAAAACCTACATTTATTTACCATTACAATACACTTATGAGTTTTAATTTTAAAACGAAACAAACATATTTAAGAATCATAAGGATAATACGGATTTTAATTATCTAAGTGGAGTACAATGTAGTAGAATTATTTAAAATTTTTAATCATACGATTGATTGTATTCAAAAATTAATTTTGAATAGAGCTCAAAGATTTTTTTTGAATTGTTAAGTAAACATTTTTTGAAATTAAATATTTTTCTTATCTATTGTATGATTTTATAATTGTATGAGTAATCATTGGAATTAATTTAAATTAAATAATAAATTTAATACAAACAAATGAAATCATTAATAAACATATGAAAAATAGATTTATTTATTTATTTTTGAATTATTTGCACTTGTAAAAATAAAACTACATATTTTATTATAAAACCGTATTCTAAATTTGATTAATTTATAAAATTAAAAATTTGATACATTTTGGAATAAATAATTGAATATTTTTGAAATATATGTAATTTACATTTCAAAAGCCCGAAAATATAGCAACAATATAGTATCAACTATCATCAGTTAGTAAATAATTATACATATTATTTCGAATCTTAGAATAGCGTATTATTGTTAATTATTTAATTTTAAATATTAAAATAGTGGTGAATTATTTATGATATGTAGCCACGTTATTATAAATATTTTATTAATATTAGTATTGAATTATATATCATTAAAATAAACGTTAATCAAACAATATTTACACTTTTTATATTTATTATATTTAAAAAATTAGGACAACTTAAAGATTAAGAACACTACAAGATAGTGAACTGAATTCTACTCAGAATTATTTTTTGAATAGGATGACACAACTGATAATGCAATACTATTATACTTTGGGGTCTGTATTGAGAAATTAGATTAATTACTGACAATACTTTTTTACAGTTTAATCTATAATTATTGTTTAGTGAATTTGATTTAAATATTCTATGTACGTAAAAACCTCAGGTTGTATACCTACTATGAACTCAAAAATAATACACATCATTTTAGAATTCTTCTCCTCCTTAGCCTTCTCTCCCAATTATTTGGGGTCATAATTTTAGAGTTAATAGTTTCATAATACTATTCGTAATTCATAATTAATAAATTCAATAAAAATGCCCTAAGTGGAAAATCATGTGTTATAATAGCTTGGCACATGAACGTAATAAGTTTATTTATTATTATTTAATATTTATATATGAGTACTTATTGATAATTTATTTTAAATAAAATAAAACACAATTCCACAAAAATTCACTTTTATTGTAAGCAAATAAAGTATTTCGGAAACAAAGTTTCCATCTTCAGAGCAAAACACAGACTCACTGGTATCTGCGTGTACATATTGTTCTTATATAGTGTGGGTTCCCACGCATGATGTCATTACATGATGAGTCACACTACACAAGTTTTAACAAACTATTTTTTAACGGATTTAAATCCCAATTTAACAAATTATTCTTATTTTTGAACATTTCTATTGTTTCTCTTATATTTAGTTCTTAATTATTTGCGACTTGTTTTAATAATATTATTTGATTGTGTTGATATTATGATTAAATTCTGAAAAAAATTTCTGCTATAGAAGACTTATCTGTTTCCTGATTTTTTATGCTTCTAATGTGTTCTTTAAATCTTTACCTATGTTTCTTCTTATTTGGCCTATATAACATTTATCGTAATCTTCATAATGAATTTGATAAATTCCTGATTTTTCGGTTTCAATTATTTTGGCTTTTGTATTGCCCAATAGACTCACGAGGTTTTATTCCGTGATAAAACTATGTTAACATCATATTTTTGATAAGGTTATATTATTTATGAAATTTTATCACAAATGATAGTTAAATTATAGGGAAACTTAAACTCGTCTCTTGATGTCTTAAAGTAACGATTTTTATTATCCATAATACTATAACAGGACTATAAGAGTTGTACACTTGGTCCTAGCGTAGTATTACATGAGGAAATCTCCATAGCAGCATTTACGTGAACGTAAAATGTATGAATATTTATCTGGTATTTCGCGATCGATATATCCCAAATTTGTAAAGTCCCAACATCCAATTATCATCCGTCTATTAACTTATATCTAAAATATCATATCAAAAAATGAATAACACTGTGTTATTTGAATAGTACAAAATCATATGGAAGTCATGAACACGACCCTTATGATAGTGAAAGTCATAGAGGAAGTAAAAGAAGCTTACACAATGCCGAGGAGAAAAAAGATCCTTGCAAAGAAGACGTCGAGACTGATCAACATGGTTTGTAGTATTTGGTGTTCAGAATTATGATTTATGATTATTAATGGAATTGAAAATTAACATGGCTTTATAGGTACGGACGATATTGACGGAATTGTTACCGATGAACTCATCGACAACGAGGAAAAAGAACAACAAGGTCCGGTCGAAGTAATAGAAGACGTCTTCGAAGAAGAGGAATACCCCGAAGACTGTTTTCCTCCAAATTGTTATAAAAATTTTCCATTTTTGGCTGGCGACGACGGAACGCCGTTTTGGCTGGGATGGGGACAACTTAGACTGAAAACTTTCCAACTCATTGAAAATAAATATTTCGAAACCGCTGTAATCACAATGATTCTACTCAGCAGTCTCGCGCTAGTACGTAAAATACAAATATTTATGCATTTATAAATTAATATACATAAGTGAAATATAAATATTTGATATAATTTGGTTATTATAATTAGTGTAAACTCAACTAATAATAGTGTAAATGTAATTGTCATTAGTTACACTAAGTTACAGTATATCACAGTGGCGCCCACGTGCCGACACTGGTATATCAAAAAAATACAGTATATGCTATATGGAGAGGAAATTCGGTAGTTTGGAAAGGATAAAAATTATATTTTCAAAAACTATTTTGATCTAATTTGTGCGAGATAAAATTCTTGACTTATTTCTTAATATATTGCTAAATTGCATAACCAAAATGTCTTATGCAAAAAAAAAATAAGTTTTTTAAAATTAAACACAACTTTTCATTGAATTTATTCTTTATCTTTATAATTTTTTTTACATTTTAATAATTTTCATATATTTTACACAACAAAGAGTGTTATACTTTGTGTAAAATTGTTTTCTTACGTTTAATATAGAAATTCTTATTTTTTAATTATATAATATAAAACTATAATTTTCTTTTTTTAAGGAAAATTTAACCAATCTATTATTTATTTATATATTTAATAATATACCAATTATACATATTTAAACTTAGTAGAAACACACTTATGTGTGTAAACGGGGATTAAGTAATATTTATAAATATTTAATAATTCTAAGTTAACAATACTGAAATACTAAGATATCTTGAGATATATGAAATGATATTAAATCAAAACTAAATAAATACCCATATAAATATAAATTTGAATTTTATTGAACGCAATGTACATTAACAATTATATAATATATATATATATATATAAATTATATCTGTTTTTATTTTAAAACAGCATTAAATATATAAACAAAAGATAAATAAATTAAAAATATAAAAATTATACAAATTCAATGATTTGTGTGATTCATTTTTTAAAGTTCATGTTATATATTAAAGTGTATTAATGTCTTAAAAAATTAATATTCTCAATTATATCTATGCTCAAGTGTCGGAATACCTTATTTCAAACCAAATTGTAATATTAAATGTATATTAATAGTCATATTCAAATATAAGAAATTTATCTATTTATGAATAAATTAGAATGATTCAGGATAGTAGAGTATTTATTTTCATTTGAATTTCTTAAATACCATAAAATTGTTGACGTTTTATTCACATCTAAAGAATTTTCCCCCTGTTTACCTTCATTATCCTAAAATAGGATTTTTAAATTTTAGATTCTGAGCGTAGCCAGCCATTTCTGAGTTATTGTAATTTAACAGTGTGTATTTGGATACACTTAAAAAGTGTATACTTACATTTTTTTATTATATATAGTATATATAGTAATATAAAGTAAATGGCTTAAAAAAAACAACTTAGTAATGTTATATATACTTATACAGTGAGATAAATTTTAAACTAACTTTTATACAACGTATAAGTTAGGTATACGTAGGTTTTGGAAAAAAAATCACTTGGCCCAGGCGTCGATGTAGAATTATACAATGTACACATTTAAAACTACCTTTTATATGGTTTAAAATGAAAGTCAAGTTTTATTATAACAAAATAACAAGTACAATTATTATGGTTACTTTATTTTTTAAATTATTTTATACCAAAACCCCGTACAGAAAAATTTTTATCGAACGCAATGATTTATCATTTCTTTCAAATCTAAAATAATAATAATAATACACCATAATGTCCCAGGACTGAAGCTAAAATGAACCGACATCCCCTGCCTATATCCTATCAAACGTACGAAGTGCTTCCCTGTCTTTTTTTTTTTTTTTAATTAATTTTAATGACGTGTGTTTAAAACATATTATTTTTTGTAATTTCTTTCTAGGCGCTCGAAGACGTACACCTCCAACAAAGACCAGTATTACAAGATATTTTGTATTATATGGATCGGATATTCACAGTCATATTCTTCTTGGAGATGTTGATCAAGTGGTTGGCGTTGGGATTTCGCAATTACTTTACGAACGCCTGGTGTTGGCTGGACTTCATAATCGTTATGGTAAAACAACACGTTTTGATCGATTTCTCACGGTCATATCATATGCAATATAATACCTATACATACTTATACATAGGTGTATAATGTATATATATTATATTTTTATTTTAACCCAATCTTTATTTTCCCCGTCGAAATTTGCATTCAAAACGTGCAATAACAATAACTAATTTCGCGCCCGATAATCGAGAGGAATATAGTATTATCTACTGTTGTAACCAACACACCGTTCTCCGTTACTGTTTTTGTAAACAATATGTATTGGACACGATAATATATTGTCTTGTAGTTGTCATTAGTAAACTTGGCAGCGATTTGGTTTGGGGCCGCAGATATACCAGCGTTCAGGTCAATGAGGACTCTTCGGGCTTTGAGACCCCTGAGAGCGGTATCTCGTTGGGAGGGTATGAGAGTAAGTACGAGCTGTCGGAAAATTTGTGATGTGGACATTATACGTTATATTTTCTCACTATCTGTGTTATTTTCTTTCATTGTGTACATACATATTATATTATTATGTTATAAATTGCGTTTGTTATATTTTTTCTTGTGGCAATAAAAACCAAATACATAGCCGTATGACCGCTGCTAACACGATGATAAACATTAATTTATATTTGACTTGCAGTGATTTTTTTTGCCTGGGATGTTTTGTGTGCGTATGCGTGTGCATTTGTTTCGTGGCAAAACTGCCCGTCGGAAAACGTCTTGCTGTCGTTAATGTACGATAATAACATATTTTATATACTTTAGCAAAAAACAAAATGAATAAAACGTTGGCATTTTTTACACATAATACTAATGTTGACGAATACAATAATATTATATCGTCCGAAGACCGACCACAGACGGCTCTAAATCTATGTGTCCGCGTATTATAAAAACCGTATGCCTATGGAAATGAATTAAAATTAATGAAAAAAAAAAAAATAATAATAATAACCGAATTCGCAGCTAAATACTTACAATTTTATACATGTTTTTATTTTTGTTTTGCTCTAACGTTTTGTTATGTGTGCATTTTCTATGGCTCTACTTCACACAGGTATCTCTGATAAATTTTGTTGCCGCCTTGTTGGGAGCAAGTGGAATCCAAGCTTTCAAAACTATGCGAACTCTAAGAGCTTTGCGGCCATTGCGAGCTATGGCTAGAATGCAGGGTATGAGGGTACGTGATCGATAATATATAATTTAATCAAATACGTTTTAATATCCAGTATTATTTATTATTTATTTTTTATACTTATACATATATAAATATACATTTTTTTAGTTTCGGTATTTGTCCCAATAGCTAACTAGATATTTTTAGATGTGATTAAAAAATGATATTAATATAATAATATCGAGTTCGTAAAATATTCGCAACACTAGTTAGTAGTGCCTTAAGAAATTTCGTTTGTTTTTCAATTTTTTTTTTAGGTTTAACATTTATTATTATTATTATTATTATTATTAATATTATTATTATTATTTTATCACATAAAATATCAATCGTAATAATATTACTATTATTATTATTATTATTATTGAATACGTCTTGCTCATGTAATTATATAGGTATATAAAATTTAAATAGCAATGCATAATATTATTATGGTTATAACTTTATAGTAATAATGCGACGTTATCTAATTTATTTGTTTGAATTAGGTTGCCACTCTGCCAAGTAGATATAACCCGCATACCCTTTCAGTGCTACTTTACTCTTATCTATCGTAATATGAACGCGCACCGATTGTGGCTTGTGGCGTATGCAGTGTGACGTTTACATCCTGTGCATGGTATAATACACATAATGCTTGAAGGCCTAAATGTCTACTAGTAATAATATAGTCTATTTTTTAAAAAACGTCAAATTAAAGCAGAGAACTTTACAAAAATATTCACCAAAAAACAGTACTCTCAATTAAACTAGCAAACTATTATACAATTTATAGAGGATAACATTTAACAGACATTCTCAAACAGTGAGTAATTAAATAACTGTAAAAAAATCATATCTATACCATCAATTTATAAATAAATAAAAAAAAGTTATTTGAATATTTAGATAATAGGTAAGACCTCAGTGAAGTTTTCTCTAAAATGTTATACTCTACACACTTTATTATAGATAGATATTATAGTTATTGTAAAATCATTTTAAAATTAATTTTCGTTTGTTTTACATGGAAACATACCTATGTTAAATTGTTAATAAATATTGTAATAACAAAACAATAAAAAGTGTAATTGACAAAGGACAACTTACACGTTACTTTTGAAATAGATTTAAAAATGTTCAATTGTAAAATGTTCATATTTTTTTCAAATTTCCAAAATTGTCTATATAGATATGGTGGGTGAACGAGACCTCTTCAAAATAATATCAAGTTTTATTAAATGTAAAATAATATTTTAAATTTTAACAATAAAAGTTATGGCTATATAAAATGTAGACATTTGGACTGTGTTATCCACTTAATATTATTATATCTTGGCATGTTTTATTAGTAGGTATTATTTATATTATAGTTTAAAAAAATGTATAACAATATATTCTGTGTATCCTATTCGAATTATTAACATTAGCTACCGTATTATACACCAGGTGGTTGTAAACGCATTAGTACAGGCCATACCAAGTATTTTCAACGTGTTGCTAGTGTGTTTGATATTTTGGCTAATATTCGCCATAATGGGCGTACAGCTTTTTTCCGGCAAATACTACAAGGTGCGTAGTTTCATTATACACGTCTTATGATTTTAAAAACGTGAAAGTAATAAATAGCCATCTCTTTGACATTTTATGGCTTCTGTACAGTGTGTGGACAAAGCCGGGAATACATTAAATCACGAAATCATACCCGACAAAAACGTTTGTATAGCTGAGGACTATAAATGGGAAAATTCGAAAATGAATTTCGACCACGTAGGTAACGCGTACCTTTGTCTCTTTCAAGTAGCCACGTTTAACGGATGGATGGAAATTATGAGAGACGCTGTAGATTCGAGAGACGTAAGCGTTTTTTGAAAAAACTTTTTTTAACAATTGTATCCTGTTTTCCAAAATAACAGTGATGATTTTTTTTTTTTAGATTCACGGGAAACAGCCAATTCGTGAAGTTAATAATTATATGTATTTTTATTTTGTATTTTTCATAATTTTCGGTTCGTTTTTTACACTTAATCTATTTATCGGAGTGATTATTGATAATTTCAACGAGCAAAAGAAAAAAACAGGTATTCACATTATGTTAAACATAATATGCCACTTTATCGGAGAAAATCAACATTCTGTTTTATTAACGTGAACAACCAAACAATTAGTTTGTTAACAAAAACATTTAGTAGTAGTAGTAGTAGTAGTTATTTAAGTAACAAAAACATTTAGTTATAATATATTAAATGTTGGGTATGGTTTGAGCATTAGATTTGGAAAAAGTATGAATAATGTGTAAATTATAATAAATAAATCATCAAGTGTATTCCGTTAAAAAATGTGACTTTGATTATTTCTGTCGATAAAGTTTTATATGTATTGTCTTAACGTTTAAAAAATGTATTTATAAGTTTAACATTAATTTCAGGTGCGTCACTCGAAATGTTTATGACAGAAGACCAAAAGAAATATTATAACGCTATGAAGAAAATGAGTTCCAAAAAACCGCTGAAAGCTATTCCAAGACCTAGGGTAATACATGCTACAAATATTATGCAATTAATTACTATTTATTATTTGTTTATTTATTTTTTTATTTATTATTGTAGTGGCGACCTCAATCCATCGTCTTCCAAATTGTAACGGACAAAAAGTTCGACATGCTCATCATGTTGTTCATTGGATTGAACATGTTGACAATGACACTCGACCATTACCAGCAGACCAAACTATTTACGGACGTATTAGAACGTCTTAATCAAATATTTATCGCCATATTCTCTTCAGAGTGCCTGCTAAAAATATTCGCATTGCGCTATTATTACTTTAAAGAGCCGTGGAACTTATTCGACTTTGTAGTGGTCATACTATCATTTGCGGGTAACAACGAATCTTTGATAGAATATTATGTGCACGTTATACGTTATCCAAACTCCTGTTGATTGTCTCATAGGTCTGGTTTTGAGTGATTTGATTTCCAAGTATTTCGTATCGCCAACGCTCCTGCGAGTGGTTCGTGTGGCAAAAGTGGGCCGAGTGTTGCGTTTGGTAAAAGGCGCGAAAGGCATCCGGACTCTCCTATTCGCTCTGGCCATGTCACTTCCGGCGTTGTTCAACATATGTCTGTTGCTGTTCTTGGTCATGTTCATATTCGCCATATTCGGTATGTCATTCTTCATGAACGTGAAAAGCCATGGTGGTCTGGATGAAGATTATAACTTCCGTACGTTCGGTCAGTCGATGATACTTCTTTTCATGGTGAGTTTCCACCCATTGACGGGTGAACGTTAATATAATAATTAGAAATTTTTCAAACAATTTTTTTGGAAACAAATAGTATTTTAATCGGTCAATTTGTTAGTCAACATGTACGTCAACCATGTTTTCAGTTGTCAACGTCATCTGGTTGGGACGCAGTGCTGGACGGCATAACGAACGAGGACGAATGCGTGAAGCCCAACTTGGAGATGGGCATCACGGGCAGTTGCGGGAGCACCACCGTGGGCACGGCGTTCCTGCTATCGTATCTGGTGATCAACTTCCTGATCGTGATAAACATGTACATAGCGGTGATCCTGGAGAACTATTCGCAGGCCACCGAGGACGTGCAGGAGGGCCTGACCGATGACGACTACGATATGTACTACGAGATATGGCAGCACTTCGACCCAGACGGCACCCGGTACATCCGGTACGATCAGCTGTCCGACTTCCTGGACATCCTGGAACCGCCGCTGAAGATCCACAAACCGAACAAGTACAAGATAGTGTCCATGGACATACCGATATGCAAGGGTGACCTGATATACTGTGTGGACATACTGGACGCGCTGACCAAGGACTTTTTCGCGCGCAAGGGCAACCCGATCATTGAGACGGTGGCCGAGATCGGCGAGATACAGACGCGCCCGGAGGAGGCCGGTTACGAGCCGATCAGCTCGACGTTGTGGCGCATGCGCGAGGTGTTTTGCGCGATAACCATACAGAACTCGTGGCGCAAGTACGCCAGGGCCGCCAAGGAGCAAAGGACGGCTGACGAGGACCGAAGTGACGGTGCCGCCTCGCCGGATGGACGGGAGACGGCCGTGATGGTCGAGAGCGACGGGTTCGTTACCAAAAACGGCCATAAGGTGGTCATACACTCGAGGTCGTCATCGAAAAGCTCGAGACTCGCCGACGTCTGAAAACATGGCTACCAACACTATTATTATCGTTGCTCCGGTGAAAGCACGTAGTCTGTCGAAACTATAGGCTATGACTAGTGAAATCGGGTTTCGACTGACCCGACCAGTAAACACGAGTTTTTATCGAAACAAATCCGTAAAAACTAGAAAATGTTCTCGATTGGCTTTCCGATAATTGTATATATTAGAGGTGGGTCGAAGAGTTCGAAATGTAAAAGTCGAACTTAAGTTGTACATAGTCGAACTAAACCGATCTTTAGAAGAAGTTCGAACTTAGATGAGCTATTTTTTATATATGAATTCGTGTTAAGTTGACCAAAAAAACACGATGCCATTATTTCTGCTTTTTATTTACGTTTTAATGGAAAAATTACATTTATTTTTTTTTAAAGTTTATACATTCATTGTCGATAATCTTTTTTATGCATTTTGCTCATTTTTGAAATTTGGTTCGGGTTCAAATTTGATATTAAACTTAAATTTCGGATAGAGTTCAGGTACACTCTCGAACTTCAAAATTCCGTTCGAGTTCGATTTGACACCAATATTCTTAATTTGATCCACTTCTAGTATATATAGTGAAATCTAACAAAATCAATTCCACAAAAATATATACTTTTATTTTGTATATACGTATTTCGATAACGATGTTAGAATCATTTTCAGTATAACTGCCCGCCTGATGGTAGCTAACGGTCCTTACATATTAAACGATTGGTTACCTATTTCGAAAATGGATTTAAAATAATTTGTTAAAACTTTTAAAATAATACAGTATTGTAAACGATATCGTGAAACATATTCGATTGATGAATCATCGCTCGAAAAAAGGAACCAGTTGTTCAATATATAAAGACTGTCGGCGGTCGTTATTATGTACTGAAGATGATAACATCATCATTGAAATACGTATTAATTTAAGTATTTTGTATATTATACAAAATAAAAGTATATATTTTTGTGAAATGGAGTTTGTTAGATTTTATTAAATTAAGATTTCACAAGTACCTACTCAAAATCATAAACTTATATATGGCGAGTTTGAAGATAAGCAACCATTAGGCGCAATAGTCAAAAAATAATTTCTAAGACTTAAAAATAAATCAATAATATTTATACATTTAGATATTCCATACAAATTATTTAATTTCTGAATGCATTGTTTTCCTAAAACCCCACTTATATTTGCACGTTTTGTTTTGTTTGAATGCAAAAATATAATGAATTACATGCAAATTTTTACTTATATCATTTTTGATTTATCTAACTTCCTTTAAGCAAAGCTTATGTTAGATTTATATAATTAATTACAAATCTATATTACATTTTAATATACATTATACAGATACATATAATATTTAAATAATACAACAGAGAGAAAATAATAATGTTTACATAATCAAATATTTATATTTAATAATCTTACATTAAAACCAAAACTACTTATTCTATATTAAATATAGAATATATAATTATTATAATATAATTGTCAATAAATTGTTATACATAAATTTTATGTATAACAATTGATTTGCAATTTTTTTTAAACTTTTACAATTTAACATTTGAATACAATAAAATTTAAATTTGGGTAGTATTTTTAAATAGACATACATAAAAATATATTATTAGGTACATCTAAATCTAAAAATAAAAGTACCATTTAAAATGTTTATAGTATTAAAATATAAATATTAATTGTGATACATTGCGATGTATGTGTACAATTTATAGATAATCATAGTAACTCAATAATATTGGTCTAAATCAACGATCAAATTTTAAGTTAATATACTTGGAACATTTTTTTTTAAATAATTAAGTTAATTAATTAATGATTAAACTAGTTAAAGTTAGAAATTAAGCTCGATATAAATTAATAAAAAGTTTAATTATTCATAATAGCACAAGAGTTTATTGTAAGTAAAAATGGATAACTAAAATAATCAGTTAGATATTATACGTTTAATTTTTTATTGTACTGTTATTTTTGAATGGGTAATTTAAGGAAAAATGTCTTTTTTTGTACATAAGAAACGAACAATAATTAACTAGTTATTAACTATTTATTCTCAGATTTTTAAATATATAATTTGATACGTTTACAGAACACCAAATTAACTCATTAAGTAAAAAAGTTAAGAATAACATACATTTTTAACTTAACTTGAACTTATTATTTAGTTGATGCCTATCCTTGGATGTTACCAATACTGGGCATTAACCAGTTAATAAGTTAACAGTTAAGTTAAAAGTTATGTTAATTTTAACTTTTAACTTAACTTATTTTTGGTTTTGTTAAATTTTAAATAACGAGTTACTTTTATTAAAACTCAGTTAAGTGAATTTTGAAATCATCGATATATTTTTATATCATATTGTGTTTATTAATTGTCAAAATAATTGAATAAAAATAAAGTTGTTTATGTCACATCTAATAATTATCATATTATATAAATTATTTATTTCCCAAAAATATAAATAAACAAGAATGACTATAATAAGTCCTATATATTATAAAATAATCTCCCCGTAATATAAATTGAGGAATATATTCAATTTTCTACCAATGAACAATATTTAGGTAGCTATTCATTTGCAAATTTTCATTTGTTAGAATTTTAAAAAAATAATAGTAATAATAATAATAATCAAATATTTTTATGAATTTATTTGTTGTTAATTTTAATAATTATTATAAATATATTGTAGTATTTTCAATAATGTTGATAAAATTTTAAAATGCTTAAAGTTAAAAAATAACAGTATTTGCAAAAAAAAATAATAGATACTTAACTTTACCTGTATATTTCAAATGTATTATTGACTCGTACAAAAAAAAAAAGTTAACTTAATTTAAGTTAATAAATTATTTTTTTTAACCTAACTTCACTTTTAACTTACATTAATCGTTAAGGTGGCTCTCTGCGGGCGTGTTTTAAGGGGTTATTGTATAGGCAATTTTTGAACAATGTGATAATGCCGTGTATGTGTGTGCGTGTGTAAATTAATATTAGTGTGTGTAAGCCCCGCATAAATAGCGATAACAAAAATAATTACCGTGGTCGACAGCGACGGGCCGGCTAAACATAATATTACGCACGC
>JAIPRL010010599.1:0-15139 GCA_025469235.1 Pemphigus obesinymphae
CTAGACACCCGGTTTTTTACTCTCTCAATTCTACTTCTATAAGTAAAGTAGATATAGTTTTAAAAGATCAAAACGGATGTTTAATAAATTTACGCGATCAACCAATCACAGTTTGTCTGCAGATAAAACATAGTCATGGCTCTTAAGTTTATCACTAACAATATAAATAAAGTTGCAACTATCAAAACAACTAGTAGAACACCAAAAGCCATCAAGTCAACACGTACGCCGCCGTCCACGAAATTGACAAAAAATAATCTATTATTTCTACGTTCGTTAAAAGTACTTTAAAATCATGGACGATATGTATTTGGATGTTACCTAGGGGTATGCTGACGATTGTCAGATAACTCAAATGCAATATCACTCTTTTCAACCATATTCAAACAATGCTTTTTCAAATAACGATGAGATTAGAATTTCTATTCAAAATATGGATACGTATACTCTGTCGTGCGAAAGTTATATTTATATCGAAGGATAAGTAAATACACCCACTGATGCGGGGGTAGGCATATTCAATTTCACAAACAATGGACTAGCATTTCTATTTTCTGAAATGAAATATGAAATAAATGGTATAGATATACAGAAATTAAAGTATCCGGGAATATCTTCAACTTTAAAAGGATGCTGCTCGTATACACCGAACGATTTGCATGTATAACAGAATGCAGGTTGGGATACCGATCTGAGTACGTATGATAATAAAAATTTTGTCGTAAATGACAAGTTTAGCGGTTGTATCCCGTTAAAACATTTATTTCGATTTTGTGAAGATTATAAAAAAATATTACTTAATTGTAATCAACAGCTAATTTTAAACCGTGCGTCTACCGATTTCGACGCGTTATACGTCAGTGGTACTGCGACTACCGAAAACATTGCAAGAAATAAAAAAGTATCGCTCACACTGAGTAAAATGCTATGGAAAATGCCCATTGTTATAGCCAATGACAAAGAAAAACTACGATTGTTAAAAGTTTTAGACTCGAGAAAACCGCTTTCGTGCGCGTTCAGAACTTGGGATCTTTTCGAATATCCAGTTCTACCTACAAATACAACTCATTCGTGGACAGTTAAATTCGGTAGTTTGCTAGAAAAACCAAGATTCGCAATAATAGGTTTTCAGACAGATCGAAAAAATAAGTTGCTTAAACAGTCTGGACGATTTGATAGCTGTAACCTGAAAAACCTTAAGATTCATTTAAACTCTGAAGTATTTCCCTACGAAGATTTTCAAGCCGATTTCCCAAACAAATTAACGGCCGTGCTGTATAAATCGTATGCAGATTTTCAAAAATCGTATTACGATCGAGACCATTGTGCACCTTTACTGTCAAAAGAAATTTTCAAACCACTTCACCAGTTATTGTTGTCGATTTATCACGCCAGAACGACAATGTTAAAACATCTACTGTGGACATGCGGATAGAATTTGAAACTACTCAATCAATCCCGGAAAAAACAGCCGCATATTGTCTGATTTTACACGGTCAAATTGTAACTTATAACCCGTTTAACGGCGATGTAAGAAAAATGTAAACAATTTTATACCTATTTGTACTAACTTATTGTAAAATATTTTTTTTTTTAAATAAAGTCTTTTCTTTTAATATAAAAATGTGTGTTTTTATTTTATACATAATTATTTATTCATCATATAGCATGTTTATTACATGAACATGGCATGGACGAAGTAGCAAAAACGTTTGTGTTAGCAATAGTAGATTTAGCGGAGAAAATCAGGCGACTATTACAAATACGCCTGTAATTATGACGGAAGAACAAGAAAAAATACACGAGGTAAAGAACAACTGTGATTTATGTAAAATGCTTTTCTCGACGAATAATGTTAAGGTTGCAGATCACAATCACTTGACTGGCTTGTTTCGACATACATTATGCTCCTGCAGTTTTAAATTGAGAACACCGAATTTTATGCCCTGCTTTATCCATAATTTGTCTAGTTACGATGCCTACTTCATTGTACGTGAACTTGGGTATGATACTAATTCGATCACAGTCAAACCTAACAGCGAGGAGAAATTTCTTTCTTTCTCGAAATTCATCGGGAATATATAAGATATTATGTATAATGTATATTTATTATTAATGATTATACTATGTGTTTGTGAGTCGGTTGGAAGGAATTTGCTGAGCGAACCCTTTCGACCGGACGGCCAGCTCGTATGCGAGGCATACGAGGCGGCACGGTAGGAGTGTCTAGAACAACGCCGAGCATTAATGTAGATACCTATACAGAGTATTCCGAATCTTAACAACCATTTTTTTTACTAACTTTAAATAAAGTCTTAGATTAATTAAGCGAATATTTCTTGTGTTAGTTTATTACATTTGTTTATTGAAAGTCAAAATCGTCCATACCAATATATATAATACAGAAACTGTACACATGTATGAGCAATATGTTGTACTATCAACAAATAATGTAATGTGACAAATTACATTTTTTTGGTTAAAATTATAATATAATATACTCATTAAAAATCTATTCGACATAACTTACTCATCACTCAGCGAAGCTAATGCATAACTGACTCTTTTGACAATTTGTCCAGTAACCGCTACGCTAACACCACCAAAGTCACCAGCAGTTAATAATAAATTTCCAGTGGCAAAAAATCGTAAAGTGGCCAGAAACTGGGTCATTTCAGATATGGCATTATTTCTAAAACAAATATTGTTAATGTATTGTTGAATGAGAAACTGTACAAAGAAAGTTTAATATTATTTTTTTTTATAATTTTTACTAACATTATATTTGAGTTGGTTTCGGGGGTATTTCTAACAGTTTTGGTTCAATATGTAAAAGTACATGGAAATAATGGCAAATAAATAAAAATAATATTCAAAACATTTACTGGAATTATATACAAAATCAATGTACCATGTAGTATGTAGGTATATATGTATACAGTGTGTGGTGTAAGAATATATAGGTGTTGACACGCAAACTGATATTTAAATTCTAGTAAAAAAATATTATGTTATAAACAAATACCAAACATTATATACGTTTTAAAATGTATAATTTAATTTTTGAAATTCATGATTGTGAGTCTGATACAACGTCACTTAAAATGATAAAATACATGTCATTTTCGTAAAAGTGGGACATTTAGAAATGAGGGACGCATCTCTGAAAAACGGGACAATCCCCCTAATGGGGGACGTCTGGTCACCCTATATGCAAATTATTTATACGCACCTAATTAAAAAGATAGAAAAATTTACCTGTTAGTAGGGTGTTTTAGCTGATTGGCTATTTTTTTTAGGACTTTAACCACTGTTGATTTTGTTATACGAAACCATTTAACAAACTCATCTTCCTCTAGCAAGTTGAAATAGTCAATGCGTGGTTGAAATGATTGACATTTACGAACACACACATTAAATGCTGCTATATCATCTTCAAAATCCGACAAATCGATATCTTCACCAATTAATAAAGCATTATGCACAGCTCGAGACATATTGCAGATTATAAAAATTATAAATATACAATACAAATAATTAAAAGCGAAAAAAAATTACAATTGGACGTTGTTAAACGAAAATACATTTCCAAAAAGGCATACATCAATAATTATAATTTTGATAAGTCAATATTTATATCACAGAATAATATGATTGTTTGTATTGATAACACTGATTAACCGAAAGATTGTGGCTTAACGGGAAGATAACCGATAGAATTCTGCCGGTTATCAATCCGACCATAAAATAAACATTTAACGGAAACATTACGGAGACTAATCACTAACCGGAGACTAACCGGAGCATGTAAGAACCGACTGTCCGTAAAATATTTGACTAACCGCCGTTTAGCGTTAACCGACACTTTACCGGACATTGTAAGACCGGCCCTAAGTCTGTAATGCACAAACTGATCCAATCGGTTGGGTTGCTGGTTTATAATAACTTGTTTATTATGAGGAGGCGAGCTCTATAGTGTTCGGTTAAGTTCGAAAACAATCGGTAACTCGGAATGGATCACGCATGCGCATTGTTCATGAACTGGATATATTGTTTAAATTCCATGAAATTATTAACAAAATATAAACACGAATAAAATCTATCACTATCAAAAAACGATGCAAATACAAAGTAATTGTATGTCAACGTGAAAATGATATGACGACGAAAAATATAAATACAAGGGTGTAAACCATTGTAGCACAAAATCGTTACTAACGACGTTTAACAATCTATACACATATTAATTTGTGCGGCCGGTGGTATTTACACTTCCACCTCAAACCATCACGCGTACCCACCGATCCTACACGCCAGTGCAGACCTGATGGATTTTTTGTCCATTTGTGACCGAATATTGTCGCGTCTTTGCTTGTGGCGGAGGCACAGAGTGACAAAAGTGTATATTACTAATTTTCACTGTAAATATAATTCGATTTAGATTAATTTAGAGTATTTAATATATACATACAATATATATATATATATAAAAAAAAGTAAATTATGGGAAAAAATAAATTAAATAAAATATACAATAATAGATTATAAAAAATTACAGATAAAAGATGAAAAACACGAAAGAAAAAAATAAAATAAAAGTTATCTGGATTAGAATTAAAACTACTCTCGAGTATTGAGAATGCAATTAAAGACGAATTTTTTAACTTTTATACCAATTTGAAAAGCACCTTTTTTTAATTCTATAGGCAAGGAATTATAGTATATAGGTCCCAAATAATTAACAAATTTCTGACCAAAAGACTTTATATAAAAACCTATTTTGGCATCATATGCTGTCTGCTCTCTTTTATTTTGAGTATGTGTAAAATCAACCCAGTCATTTAGATGTTTAACAATCCACATAATTGAAATTTTTTTATACAATTGTTTTATTGTAAGGACATTAAAAATTTTAAAATTAAGGTTAGTAGAGCCTTCTTATACTTGCTTACGAAGACATATTCTAATAACTTTTTGTTGTTGTAACTGTAAAGGTTTTAAGTAATTTTCAGTCAAACCCCCCCACACTAATAAACCATATTGAAAAATTGACTGATATAGAGGCGGATAAATCGTTTTCATAGTGTTTAAATACACAATATACCGCATTTATAAAAACTAAAATTAAGAGTACGTAAACGCATAACTAGGTAATTTGTATGAAAATTCCATCTCATATTACTATCGAAAATTAAACCTAAATAACGAGTACTGGGAACCCTAAATAACATTTTACAAGACATATTGTTACATAGACTACTATCAGCACAAAAATGTTTTGGTAGTTCATCAAAACTATTTTCAAAATAATTTATCGTGAAATTCATGAAATTTGTTTTTTTTTATCATTTAGTGTCAGTTTTCTTTGATTTAGATGATAAATTACCTTTTTGAAACCAATTAAAGCTTTTGTGCAAACCTCATACCAAGAGTCAGCAGAAAATAATAGACAAGTGTCGTCAGCATATGTAACTATTTGACCATTGATATTGATATTACATATGTTATTAATATATAAGATGAATAAAGTTGGACTAAGAACACTACCCTGTAGTACACCGCAGTCAATTAACATATAATCACCAGTTATTTCGTTAATTTTAACTTTTTGTTTCCTATTTTACAAATAACTTTTGAACCAATTCAAACATGAATTGCTAATACCAAATGAAGGGAGTAGATTAATAAGTATGGAATGGCCAACCGAATCGAAAGCCTTAGCAAGGTCTAAAAAAATGGCTAATGTTTTTTTACCTTTATCAAAAGACTCATAGATAAACTTAGTTGCACTGAACAGGGCATTTTCCGTTCCAATACCAGGTCTAAAACCATATTGTTTTTTGATCGTAGAAACATATTATAAAAACTGAAATCTGTTATAGAACAACAGATCAACTATATAAATATAATATTTACTTTATATTATATGTTGTAAATAGGTATATATTTAGGTACCTATATGAATGTGTATGCTGACGTGTATACTAATAAACTTAGAAATGTCATCACACCCGTCAAAATTATAAATTATCTATGTTGAATTTTTTCTAATTATTATTGATAATAAAATTATTATAATATTATATTAATTATATATATATTATATTATAATAATATTATTATTATATTATATATTTGGCGTAGGGAAAGTGGAGTTCTCATCGCCCAGTATCTGTAACCTTTACCGGAAACAGAAACTGCAATAGCCATCCCTCTGGACTTAACGGTCTGGGGGATCTGGTCCTCCAGGTTGGGAGTTGAGTGAAGAGCTAACAACCTTTCCTCGGTAAAAAAATGTTTGTTATGGTATCATCACAAACCAAGCCTCGGACACGGATTAATGGATTAAATACTGGACATGGAAAACGGTCAGTGGAGATAAAGATTATAACATGGAACACAACAAGCCTTTTTAAAACTGGCGCTAGAATCTAGTGGAGACACTAGACTATTATTATAGCTGCTCTGCAAGAGATTAGATGAACTGGAGTAGGATAGATGAAAGTCGGACATTATATGATATACTTTTCAGAACTAGTTGATAGACATTATTTCGAAATCGGCTTTGCAGTACATTAAAGTCGGAACCATATATCAAGGAGTTTATCCCAGTATCAGAGAGAATGGCATGTCTAAAACTCAATACGACACCACTTAACATCATTTTAGTGTAGTTAAAGATGAGTTTTAAAATAAATTGGGTGAAAAATGGAATAGTTTACAAGGAAATATCGTCAAACTATTGCTGGGAGACTTAAATGCTAAATGTGGGAGAGAACCACATTACGCTCCGATAATTAGAAAAGTAAGCTTACATACCATAAGTAATAGAAACGAATTACGCTTCATCTCCTTTTCAACGTCAAATAACATGATAGTGAGAAGTACGATATTCCCCACAAAAATATACATAAAACTACATAGAAGTCTTCGGATGGAAATACGCTCAACCAGATTGATCACATATTAATTGAAAATAGATTTCGATCCAGCATAAAGAACATATGAATCTACAGAGGAGCTGATATCGACACAGATCACTTTCTGTAAATATCAAAATTCAAACTCAAATTGCAAGGCATGAAAAGCTTAAAGGAGAGGAAAAATGTGAAATTCAACGTAGACCTATTTAAAAACGAAAATATTAGAAAAAATTATGCCGAGAGTATTGATGTACATGTTAAAGACAGTAGAGCGGGGAATATAAAAACGGATTGGAACAAGATTAGGATAGTCATAAAAGAAATAGAACGGAGCATTGGTGGAATACAAAATGAAAACAAGAATAAGAAAAAGAAATGGAATAATGAATTATGCTAGGATACGGTGGAAAAAAGACGTGTAGCAAGAGCAGATTTAATAAGATCTGGGAATCAAGGTGCAATGGACATTTTTCTAATTGAAAGGAAAACCTGTAAGAGAATATTACAGAGGGAAAAGAGGAAGTTCATTAATGGGATTTTGGAGGAAGCCGAGAAGGACCGTTTGCAAGGAAAAATTAGAAACTTCTTCAAGACTATTGGACAGTATAAGGATTTCAACCCAATCCTAAAGGCAATAAAGGGTAGTAATGGAGATATCCTTATGGAACCCAGTGATAAAGTTAAAAGATGGAGGGAATACTTCATAGATCTTCTAAATGCGAAAATACCAGTGGACCCGATAGGAAACGCACAATACCAGACAGTAGAACCAATGATTAGTGATATAACATTAGAGGAGGTCAAGATTGCTATTAACAGTCTAAAGAACTTGTGTCGAATACGACGTTGCTGCTTACTACTACCTTTGATTGACGAACTCAGTAGTATAGTAGTACTACTACAAAGTTAGAAATAACTTTCTGTCGGTTCGTCGTAGTTGAAGTTTGAGTTTTGGAAATAAATAAACACTTATAGATGTGGTTAATTATAGTTAAGCGTTAGTTAATTAACAAAAGTTAATTGTAAAATTTAGACAATTTGAAGACAGAGTGTAAGCTCTGCCTGAGATTAGAATAGTACACACGTCGTTGGTCTGGTAAGCCCGAACGTCCGTATGCTTAAAATACATAGTATAATCTTAATCTAACTAAAACGAACAAAACTCTCGTATTTAGGTATGAGTGTTTTCGTAGATCCAAGGCGGAAAGACGGGATAGGAATGGGAGGATCCTATTGGTCCGTCTGTATACGAAGGTAAGGTTGTTTTCGACTTATTGACGAAAACAATTTCTTTAGCATTGGAATGTTATTCGTTAGTTAAAAGTATATAGTAAAAATGTGTTTTTTGTAAATGAACAACAACAAAGCGAGGGTCATCTGCGTGAGAACCCATCTCCGTATATTTAGGGTGAAATGAATTCGCGCCGGGATCGTCTTCGAGAGGAAGAGAAGATTTGCTAATGCCATCGATTTGCAAGGCTAGAAAATCCGAAAATTTACACAAACACAAATAAACGATAAATAAACAAATTCTATTTTTAGTTAAGTTATTACCACATTACCACTTATTCTATAGTAATAATATGTTATCATAACACTATATGCTATTAACGCAGATATACTTAATATAGATAATATAGATAAATATATCTGAAGCTATTAATGAGATCTGTGTTAACGGTTGTTCAAAATAATTAGTTATATTACTAAAATTTAATTTAAAGCCATTAAATATTTCATACTCTTATACTTAATAATAATAATAATAATTATAATAATACTCAAACAGTATATTAAAGAAAAGTTAATGATTAATTTTATTCGAAACAATATACATAACTGTGTTAATTTTAAAAAACTGTGACTATACTTTCCGATTAACATTTTTATATATTTTTTTTATTTATAAATATCTACGTCGGTCGGCATTTGACAAAAAATAACATATACAGAAAGAAAATACATAGAAAAGAGTAACAGTGAGTAATTATAGTAAATAGTTTGAAAACAAATTAAATGTATCGATAAAAAATAGACAAAATTGAAGTTGTAAGTTAAGGTATACTATTTTTAACATTGCGGAGCATCCTATGAAGTGTTAGATTGTAACTGTAGACTGTGGAATGATGGGGAATATAAAACTGAACTTGGTTTCGTGAGGCAAAGGACGGTACTTTGAACGGCATACGTGCATGTAACTCTGGGGCATCTAAAGTACCCTTAAGGAGGGCGGATAAAAAGTTAGAATCTATTTTAGTTCGACGAGAAGAGAGAGAAGGTATGTTGAACAGATTACGTAACAGTTCGTAATCATAGTTTGGAACATTAATTTTAAGTATGTACGCTGCGAAGGAGAGAAATCTGTTTTGTACCCTTTCCAATCTATGCAGGTCTTTAGCATGGTAAGGATGCCATATAACTCCACCAAATTCAAGAATCGACCGGAAGTATAGAGAACGAAGACAGTTTATGAAGTTCAATAACTTAGTGTTTCGCTTGATAAATCCAAGGACTTTAAGTAAACGGGCTACCGTAATGTCAATGTGTTGACAAAAAGATAGGGAAGATGTAAAGTGGACACCAAGATCTTTTATTTGAGTAACACCAGCAAGTGTAGAGCCATCAATGGAGTACGTTCTATTAGAGGGAATACGCGATCTAGAAAAGGTAATTGAATGACATTTGTCTAAATTTAAAGTTAGGTCTATACGAGTTGCCCAAGTACAAAATATATTTAGTTCATCCTGAAGAATCAAGTGCAGATTCAATCATTAGATATATTTTGATGTCATCAGCAAAAAGTAAGAATTTTGCTCTTTTAACCTGATGATTTAAGGAATTAACAAAAAGTGAGAACAATAAAAGCCTGAGATGCCCACCTTGGAGAACACCTGAAGTAATTTAAATTATACGAGAAACATCACCAGCTACTTTTACATATTGCTTTCTACCTGTAATGTATGACTTAATCCAACCAAGTAGCCTACACCAAGGAGTTTTAATTCTTTAATGAGGATTGAGTGATTGACCGTATCGAATGCCTTCTTAAAATCCGTAATGATGACGTCTAATTTTTGGCCAGATTCAAGAGTTTCATAGATATAAGAAAGGAAAGAGACACCACTGGTACCAATTGATTTACCAGGCCTAAAACCGTGTTGTTCATCGATAAGAACATGATTAAAGCTATGTTTTAAATCCTGATAAACTATGGACTCAAATACTTTGGCAAAATGTGGGATTATGGATATGGGCCTATAGTTAGCAACATCGGACACATTGCCTGATTTTAATATAGGTGTTTATTTTAGATTACGCACATATTTCCAAAAGATATGGGGGAGTAGGATAATGCACATAATCTTTAACTAATATATGAAAGATAGTTAGATTTGGAGAGGTATTTACATTTAGCTCGAAGTTCTGAAAATATGTTATAGTCTGAAGTCAAGCCGGATTTTTTAAAAACGAAATGGGCACGTTTCCTATTAATAATTAGGTTTTTGAGAATATAAGATACCCAAAAGGAGAATTTAGGCATAAAGAAAACTTTGAGGGGGACAAATTGGTCAATACACTCGAGTAAGATTTTATTGAAAAACGTAGCTGCACCATTAACATTGTATTTAGAAAATTCTGCTACCCAGTTGTAGTCTAAAAAGAATCATTAATTTCTGGATAATTGGCAGTTTTAAAGTGACGGAAGGTAGTTGATTTCCTATAAGTGTTTTGAAGCGAGTTATATGTGTAATTAATATCTAAATGTGGATGATAAAGATCAGCGCTCACAATAGAATAGTTAGAAATAGCTACAATAGGATTGTTGGAATTTGAAAAAACCAAGTCTAAGGTATTACCGGCAGGGTTATTGATAAAATTACATTGATAAAAATTCAGATAAGAGAAACATTCACAAATGATTGCAGCTGCTCTTGAGATGAAGATAAGAGAATTTAAACCAAGGCTATCAGATGAATATACCATACCTGGGATATTATAATCACCACAAATAAGAAAATTATAGGAAGAATATAATGAAGCTAGCTGTTCAAGAGTTTTGGCATGCAGCTCATAACTTTCAAGTGAAGAGTTAGGAGGTAAATAAATAGCTCCGATCAAGAAACGGCTGTTTGGAGAGGATAGATCTACAAAAATTTTTTCAATTGCAATACAATTGTTATTTATATGAGAAGCATTAAGATGTGATTTAGTAGCAATTAGGACTCCGCCTCCACGAGAGAATGCACTAGAATTGATATTTCTGTTAAATCTGAAAATTTGATACCCCGTTAAACCTAGTTCAGAACCGAGTATACCAGGAGTAAGCCAAGTTTCAGTCAGGATAATAATATCGTAGGAATTAAATAACGCAAAATTATGCCTAAGCTTATCAAGTTTAATTCTAAGCCCACTAACATTCTGATAAAAAGTCTTAAGAATATAATTAGCTATGTTAGGATAGAGGATTATACATTTTTCAATGTTTACATCAGTGTTATGTACAATTTTTGAGCGTTTGGGACTATAATATTTATTTACAAAGATATTGAATTCATTAAAAAAGTTATTAAATGTTGAAAGTGCTCTATAACATGAAGAAAAATTAAGACTAGAAGTGATATGCATATTAGAAAAATCATTGGAAGATGATTGGCAGACCAATGGACTCAACGTCGGCCGGTGTTGACGTTTTTTGGGTTGATTGTGGTGACCGAAGGGACGCCTTTTACGTATGAAATTATTAGATTAGGTTCACCGGACTGTTTTCTCCGCTCAAGCTCCTCATGTGATTTTCGAAGTAACTCGCGTTCAAGAGAAGTTTTATCACGGACTATACGAATACCATCCTGAATATTGCATCCAGATGTAATTGCCTGTTTGAATTTGGCTACTAGCTCAACTGCATCTTCTTTAGACCTGCATATAATTTTTAAATGTCTTGGTTTTCTTGAAGCATTGCCCCCAAGACGATTTAACTTAACATTACTTGGTAGAACAACATTTGTGGGAGACAGTGCATTAAAAAGTTCAGTAGAATCATCAGTGATCCTTTGGCTGATAGAAGGAGAACTTGATTCAGGAATATTATATGCAATAACATTTAAATCGCAAAAGTTTCTCTCAGATAATTCACGTATAATCACATTGGACTAATCAGCATTAAAAGAGGAAACCGGCTTCGTCTCTAGTTGGAGAACTCGATTAGTAAGGGTAGAAACTTCAGTCCAAAGTGCCGAGTTTTCATTCTCGAGCTCTGTAATTTGATCAGTTAAAGAAGACAAACAACCTCGTAGTTCCTCAAACTGCAATGATTGTGTCATTTGTATTCCTAAAATAGCTTGCATAAGGTCATTATTGGTAGGAGTTGCTATCGATCCACTACGAATTACTGGCCCAGAATTAATATTAAGTGTAAGAGGTTTAGTTCTATCAGAATTAGACATTATAAAATGTTATTAGAAAATGAATGTGATATATGTCACTGAGCACACGGTGTATATACGAAATTTAAATAATTTAAAAATATTGTAAAATTCTCCTTAAATAAGTGATACCACTCAAGATACAGCGACAAAATAATGTTGTAGCAGATTTTAATTAGGTTGTTTCCTGGCGGCAGCGTCCACTCTAGATTTTAAAAAGCATAATATAATAACATAATAAATATTATCTTTATTTGTAACAAATGTGGTGTGTTGTGTGCTTGCCCTTAAACCTCAGCAAGGTTCTCGACCACCAACGTAAATTTAATGTTAATTAAAATAATTGAAATCAAACACTAATATTTTGTCAATGAAATATATTATTTTTATTCACGTTCACAATATTTATTAAATGGTTAACAGAACTTAAAATAATAAAAATTATTCTAAGTCCAAAATATAAAATACTACAAAAAATCGGCTAAGTCCATATTAAATACTTGAAAAATAGACTAAGTCCCGAAGAAATGTTATACGTAGAAAAATAGAGGATCCACCGGCGTGGAGTGTGCGTCAATCGCTAGTCTCAGGTCGCCTGAAATTTTAGTGTTCGGGGACCCAGTTATATAGGGATGACCCCTTGTGACCTCTCTACTTGGGGTCCGTTCTCACGATTTGTGTCTTAGGGCAGAATTGATTTCATTGGCCTATAATGTAGTCGTTTTTTCTAAGGATTATTTAATTATCGGATGTCTTCTTTTGTAAATACATTCGTATATATTACTTGCTCACTCTACTGCGTATTGTCATTGGTCTGTCTAACTGTTGTACACCCTCTATTTATTCCGACTTGCAGATATTCTCAGTATTATATTTTGTATTACGTGTGGTCCGTTTTGATTTTCTATTTCGCCTGCTCTCCCCCCGTCTAGACTCGGGCCGGCACTGGGATTAATTACCATATGCTGGTTTTTTGGACTACTTATTACTTTTAAATCTAAATATAGATACGTGTGCAGAACGCAGAAGTTATATATAAGTACGCATCTCGGCATGGAGCCCGTCCATATGGCCAATTGTCTCACGATCACTATTTTGGTTATTATTTTACAATGTCTAAGTACGAAATCAGTAGACAGTATAAGACAGTATAACGACTCGGCATGGGGTGGTCCATATGGGCTAACTACGGTTTTGTTACAATTACTATTTTAAATATTCTCGTGTATCGTTTCAAAAAAAAATATCAAAGTATATGATTTTGTAGGGTATATAACAGATGATACAGCACGTATACCACCAACAGGTTTACCATTTTCTTTTTGTATAATTATTTATTGTATTGTGAATTATTTGTAATTATATTTATGTTCCTTGTACCTACACTATCTCATCCCCTCCAAACGATCTCTACCTCCATCGGGGCGAAGCGGCCGGTCACTCCGGTCGACTCCCCTCTCTCAGCCTACGACAGCTGACCAAACGACTGGTTCGCACGACCGACCTTCTCAGCGTCTTACGGCACGGAGACACGTCCGCCTCTATTTTTCTCGTACTCACGCGTAGTATTTATTTCATTCTTGTGTCATTTTTATATTTTTCTCTTTCGAGTTGTTTTAATAAACGTATTTTGTGCCTCGAGCATTATACCAACTTTTATTAATTTTTTTATTTATATACCTACTTCCGAAAACCTTCTCCCGTCCGGAGTCTATTTGTTTTTATTTTGCCAGGTTTTCACACACATAATACGTCTTCTGCGCTAAATGAATAACGATAACGCTATGTGTTGCATTTTTATAGGTTTTAATACAATATGGTGTTTATAAATGTTTTAAAAACGGTTGAAATTCACTTAAACCTACCTATTATTGAAATATATAGTATCTATCAAGAATTAAAATTTCATAGATAAAAATCTTTGTAAAATATTCAGTAATAATATCATTAATATATATATATATATAATGAGTACTTCTGACTATTTATAATATTATTATAATATATACCTGAAGTTCCTATATTATACACTTTTATTTTACATGGATACAAACCGACAAATGTTCATGAGTCATCGATTACGCCTACCGCAGGCTTATGCTAATGACATCTGGTTTATATTTAATTAATTTAATAAAAAAATTGTATACCCAATGACATCACCACAAACCAACAGATAATCGTTAGTCATCGACCATGTGTATCGTAGGCTTATGCTAATGCCACCTGACTTGC
Organism: Pemphigus obesinymphae; assembly: GCA_025469235.1. Taxonomy (NCBI): domain Eukaryota; kingdom Metazoa; phylum Arthropoda; class Insecta; order Hemiptera; family Aphididae; genus Pemphigus; species Pemphigus obesinymphae. The sequence continues at coordinate 14,582 of JAIPRL010010599.1, forward strand.
ATATAATTAATTTTAATAACGAATTTCGTAACGGACTGAAGTCCCAACTTAACAAAGTACTTTTATTTTTGACATTCCAATTGCTTCTCTTATGTTAAATTCTTTATTTAATAATATATATTTAAACAATAATAATAATTTATAATAATTTACATGTTTTAAAAGTTTTGCTAATTTTATACTATGACTTGTATTTAATAAATGTATAATAACGGTGTAGTCCGTTATCTGAATAGTTTAAATAGGAGAAATTTCGACCACTATTATCGATTCTGTAGCTTAATGTAAAAGGGAATGAACTTTCGATACGGTTACGCCGGTTCAATTCCCATTCCGCCAATTTGCAGGGCTTGAAACCGAAAAAAACAATTCGATTTCTACCGGTTTTTCATTTTTTTTTTATTTTGATTTCAATTTCAAATATCGGTTTTAAAAAATAGTGTTTTCAATATTCATATTGTATACCGGTTTCAACTTTTTCTGATTTCAGTTTCGGTTTTGAAAAGCGGTTTATAAAAATAGTGTTTTCAATGTTAATTTTGCATATCGGTTTTCAAT
>JAIPRL010010600.1:0-15138 GCA_025469235.1 Pemphigus obesinymphae
TTAATTTGTTGTTACTCTGTTATTACTTTGTTATTTCTTGTATATTTCTTTTATTGAATGTTCTATTAGTTAGTTCTAGATTTCATTTGTGTAAATGTTTTTAATTTGTAAAAATTGCCTGTTTAGGCGTTAATTGATAATAAATATAAGTAAAATTAATATGTATTTTAAAAAATGATTATAAGAAACAACTAGTTTTAAATGTAAGATGTAATTAGTTTAACAATATATAATACATATATAAGTAAAATTATAAGATATTATAAAATATACCCTATGATGAATTATGGTTAAAACGTGTTCTTACTTATAATCTTTTTTTGATGTGACGTAGCACATATTTTGTTGAATAGGTTTATTATAATATTTCTTTTTATTCGTAATTATTTGTTTAACTTTATACAAAAGATTGAAAAATTGAAAAATTCACTTTAATCTAGCTTCATATACATTATTTTTACAGAATTACGCTGAACAACGGCAATTCAAAGAATTTAACCGTTGTAAGAAATTCATTGATTTTAATTAATAATATTTTTTTGATTCAGTTTTTTTAATTCCTCCTAAGTTAGAATTAGATACTATTTAGATACTGATAAAAAATATAACTAGGTATGTATATAGATTTTTCTAAAAGAAATTAAGATGATGAAATGTTGATAATAATTATTTTTTGAAACAAATGAATTATATTAGGCGTTCACAATAGAAAAACAGATCTCCTAAGATACAAGGCATGTTAAATGATATATATAATTAGCAAGGAAATGTAAAAAGCGTTGTTAATAATTTGTAACCAATATTATAAAAATAACATCATGTATAAATTTCAAGCAATTTTTAATTAAATAGTATATAAATTTATATATCATTATATCAAAAAGTCTTAACATTAAATATAAATTTACTTAAAACATGTAAACTAAATATAACAACTCCCACAATAATTAATTAGTTGAAGCTTATCCAAAATATATATCATTGGAACAGTGTTCCTAACACCATTCATTCCGAAGATGTAGCGAAATAATTATAAATTGATTTTGACAAAATGCTTATTTTGCGTTCCATAATAAATAAATAAATAAATAAACTCGTACAATGACATAATATAAACACGGTATATAGGTTATTGTGACATATTACATCAGAAATTAATTAAATTACAGCTATTAGCTGTAATTTGATTCGTTATAATTTATAACCAATAGCCATGGTTTTATTGAGCATTATTATTTCAATGTATAGCATAAAATCTTATGATAAATCATATAACACTGAATATTATTGTAAAAAAGTAATGAACATATTTTGAAAAATGTGAAACTTATTATTGTATAGCTGAGTGTGTATTTTGAAATATGATTTAATAATTATTTTTCGAATATTTGTACCATTATTACTTACTAGCATCATCTTCATTTTCTGTAAAATCAATTGATTTATTAATTTACAAACCATGATTAATATATATGTAAAAAAAACTTAAAAAATGTATTAGTAATATAAAATAAAAATAAATATGGATTATATAAATTAACATTTATAAATATAAGCAAAATTATTATGCATTATCGAATATGATTATAAGTAACAACTAGTATTAACCGTAAAACGCCACCAGGTATCAATATATAATAAATATATATAAGTATAATTAAAAGATATTATAAAAGTACTCTATGATAAATTACGGTTGAAACTTATTGTTACTCGTAACCATTTTTTTTTAATTCTTACAGCACATATTTGTTTAATAGTAAGATTATATTTATTTTAATTCATAATTATCTATTATACTTTATATAAAAGATTGAAAATTTAAAAAAAAATTATTTTAATCTAGTTCGAGATTAAATGACATTATTTTTACTGAATAACTTTCTACAAAGGATATTCATAGAATTTAAGCGTTATGAGGAATACATTGATTTTAATTAATATTTTTATTTTAATTCACTTTTTAGATATACATTTTCCGAGGGTAGATTTAGTTACTATTTGGATAATTATAAAAAATATAATTAGGTATTTATTTAGATTTTTCTAAAAGTAATTAATATGACAAAATATTTGCTAAAATTTTTTTTTGAAACTACCGAATTATATTAGATTTTTTTACAATGGAAAACTGATCTCCTAGGACTCAGGATATGTTAAATAATGTTAATGATTATCAAGGAATTGTACAAAGCGTTGTTAATAATTTGTAACCTATATTAACAGGGGGGTTTTTTAAGTATGTTATATACCTCTATTCATCAGAGATATCCCGAGTATTCTTCGACATAAACTAAGTGCACTGTGACAATTATTCCAAAAATACATCTTCCTTTCCGGTTCCCACTTAATATGAAATATATTCAGACTAGCGATTAATATATAAAAATATCTACCCTAGGAAGGGCTAAAAAATAGGCAAAATAATTTGGGTTAGGTGGAATGGAGTTTTGAGAAAAAATATTTATTTTTTTTTTTTTGAGGGGGGGGGCCACCTGCATCGAAGTATGTCATATATTACAGTGAACCAAATTGTGTCTTACTGAAACATTGGTCCCAAATTCAATCATTCCGAAGTTATGAGAAAATAATGTAAACAAACAACTGTGGTTTTAGTTCAAAATTATACACTGTGTAGCGATACAGATACTAACGTCACCGCTACGACACGGGTTGCCAACCTACGACTCGTAGAACACCGTACTGGTGAAGGAGGTCATAGGATTTTTTAAGAATAGACATTTAATATATGTAAAAAAACAGATAATTTTTTTTCCAATATAATAAAAATATTTTTATTTTATTTTATTAAAGAAAGTTGGCGCCGAGAAAGCCTGTGACATAAAACTCGGACAATGTAATAATAATATTTACAATAAATGTATTGTATCGTAGCTGACTCCAACATATATTCAGAAAGAAACCTCATTAGAGGGGCTATAGTAGATCGGACAATTACTCATAATAACTTATTATATTATATTATTAGACCACAAATATTAATGATGCCGTCCAAGGTATATTAAAAAACGAAAATATAAAAAAATCTGATATGTAGGCTGTGCCATGCAACGCTCCTTGCAACCGGTAAAGCCTACCGCGGGAGAGACTTTCGGCCACTACTCTACAACAGTGTACATCATAGTTGTGAAATCTGACTACGGCTCTTATACCGAGATGTTACCTCGAGCCGGAGGAAAAACAGAAGAGAAAAAAACGGGCGAGCGCGATTGCATAATCGCGCGAAACCAATAAATGTTGCAATTAAGAGAGGTTAGATTCTTGGCCAGCATTTACAAGTATAAATATACACATAGACGTAAATAATAATTTACAATTAAATATTGCTGCCGAGTTCGCAAGGTTACTGGTGGTGGAAATCCGTATCAAACACCGTACCGACAACGATGATGCGGTGTGCCAGGAACTAGGTTCATAAAATAAGTACGCGACATTTCCGGCGAGGCCTAAACGCGTTACGTCTTAACTATTCGACTTTCTATTATTCATCTACGATTTCCCGAGCATTCTACGACTACAACTAAGTGTCTAAGTGCGCTATGACAATAATTCTATAAAATAACTGGCTTTTATAGCCCTCAAATATTGATATATATATATATATATATATATATATTAATAAGTTCAGAATAGCAAATTAGATTTTTTAAATATTCATCAAGGAAAACCCAACACCATAAGTTTGAACCCATTCGGTTAGATAATTTAGAAAATTTTACTTTTGTAAAATTACCAAATACGAGCTGGCTAACTCAATATACCTTGAGAGTTATTCTTGAAATATCGCAGAGTGTAACGTAAAACGTCAATAAATAGGTGTTAAATATTATGAGTTCTAGTGATTGTGATTGCCTACAGCACAAAAGGTATATCATACTGTTTAAACATCACATTTCAAGCTTTATTTTGGTCTACCAGATAAAATTATTGTTCAATTTAATCATACTTATACTTTATATATATATTGTACCGTTACTACTTACGTTCACTCTTCAAATTTTCTATATCCTCTATTGATTTATTAATTTAGAAAACATAAATATTAAATACATTTAAAATTCAAAAATTAACTAATTCAAAAATTGTAATACTCCTTTAAAAATTAAAATAAAAATATAATATAAAATATAACAATATTAATACTATAAAAATATTTATATAAGTAAATTCAATTTATATTATAGAAAATATCTGATGATGAATTACTTTCGAAACTTATTATTTAAAATCTTTTTTTGAATAATCACGCAAATATTGTCTTTAAAGTTTATATCTATTTTTATTCTTTATTATTTGTATTACATTATTTAAAAGATTGACCATATCGAAAAATTATATTTAAATATTAATTCAAATTAATTATTACATTTTTTTTTTTTTTATAGAATTTAATCTTTATGAGAAATTCATTGATATTACTTTATATAATTATTTTGATTCAATTCTTAGATATAAATTCTCTGAGGTAAGATTCAGATACCATTTGCACAGACCTATGAATAATATTACTAGATACATTTATATAGATTTTTTACTAAAAGAAATTTAGATGACAGAACTTTGCTAAAAAGTATTTATGAAAAGAGCGAATTCTATTAGATGTATTAACATAAAAACAATCTGATTTTCTAGGACATCGGGTATGTTATATAATGTAAGTGAATAACAAGGAATTGTACAAATCGATGTTTAATATATATATATGTGTATAAATATTATATAACTTTATAAATCATTATTTCAAAAAGTCTTAATACAAAATATGTACCTATTTTCTTGTAACATGTATACTGAATATAATAACTACTACATTAATTACTTAGATGACGTTTATCCAAAATGTATATCATTGGAACAGTGTTTCCAACAGCATTTATGCCGGAGTTATAGCGTAATAAAAATTAATTGATTTTGACTAAATACTTATTTAGCGTTTCGTAATAAATAAATATATAAATAAAAAAACTCATACAATGACATAAAATAAACACAGTATATAAGTTATTGTGACATTTTACATCAAAAATTAAATGCCTGTAATTTGATTCATTATAAATTATAAGCAATAGCCATAGTTTTATTGAACAATATTTTTTCATTATACTGCATAAATTCTGACAATTAACCATGGCTTAATTTAAAATATGTCAAACGTATTTTAGTCTAGCCGAGTGTGTATTTCGAATTATGATCAAGCTTATTTTTCGATTATTTGTACCATGAGTACTTACTTAAAATATTTTCTCGCCCTGTAAAAGCAATTCATTTATTAATTTATAAACCAAAATTAATGAATAGCTATATATAAACTTAAGAAATTTATTGGTAATTTAAAATAAAAAAAATATATATTATAAATTATAATTATATTTATTAATATAAGTAAAATTAATAGGTATTATAGAATATGATTATAAGAAACAACTTGTTTTAACTGTAAGAATATAAGATGTAACTAGTTTAACAATAAATAATATATATACATAAGTAAAATTAAAAGATATAATAAAATATACCCTATGATGAATTACGGTTAAAATTTGTTGTCACTTATAAGTTTTTTTTAAATTCTCTCTGCACATATTTTGTATAATAGATATATAATATTAATTTTAATTCATAATTAATTGTTTTACTTTATACAAAAGATTGAAAATATGAAAAGTATTAATTTAATCTAGATTGAGATACTTTTTTACAGAATCGCCTTTTACAACGGAAATTCATAGAATTTAAACATTGTGAGGAATTTCTGGATTTTAATTTACTTTATTATTTTAATTCAGTTTTTTATATATAAATTCTCTGAGTTTAGATTTAGATACTGTTTGGATCATTATAAAAAATACAACTAGGATTGTATATAGATTTTTCTAAAACAAATTAAGATGATGAAATTTTGATAAAAATTAATTTTGGAAACTATCGAATTATATTAGAAGCATTACAATGGAAAAACTGATCTCCTAAGAACTGCCGCATGTTAAATTATGTATATAATTAGCATAGAACTGTACAAAGCGCTATTTATAATTTGTAACGGATATTATCAAAAAAATCATGTATAAATTTCAAACAAAATTTCAATAAAAAATGTATATTACTGTATAAATTATTACTTCGAAATATCTTAATATATTTATTTACAACATATATACTGAATATACTAACTACTCAAATATTTACTTAGATGAAGCAGAACCAAAATGTATCACATTGGAACAGTGTTTACAACACTATTTATTCCGGAGTTATAGCGAAATAATTTTGATTTAACGGTCCGTAACAAATAAATAAAAAATAAAAACTCGTATAATGACACAATATTGAGACTTTTTACATCAAAAATTGAATTGCTGTAAATTGTAATTAGATTCGTTATAATTTGTAAGGAATAGTCATGGTTTTATTGAATATTATTCCTTCAATGTATATCATAAATTCTGTCGATAATTCATATTATACTGAAATGTACCGAGTTTAATTTAAAAAATGTCAAATATATTTTAGCCTATCTGAGTATGTATTTTTAAATGTATTCGATTATTTGTACCATAATTACTTACCTTCAGATAGGGCAATTACTGTGAAATTAATTGATTTATTTATTTACAAACCATAATTATTGAATAGGTATTAATAAACATAAGAAACTTATTAATAATTTAAAATAAAAATAAATTTAGATTATAAAATAGAACAGTATTTATAAATATAAGTTAAATTAATATGGTTTATAGGATATGATTATAAGTAACAACTACTTTTTACTGTAAGATATCACCAGATTAATAATATATATATATATAAGTAAAATTAAAAGATATTATAAACAATATCCTATGATGATTTACGGTTTAAACTTGTTCTTTCTCATAATCATTTTTTGAAATCTCTCAGCCTATATTTTGTTTAATATGTTTATTCTATTTAGTTTTATTCATAATTATTTGTTTACTTTATATAGAGATTGAAAATTGGAAATTCTTGTTTTAATCTAGCTGGATATACATTATTTTTACAGAATTACGTAATTACGTTTAACAACGGAAATTCAAAGAATTTAACCGTTGTGAGAAATTCATTAATTTTAATTTATTATATTATTTTTTTATTCATTTTTTTAGATTTAAAATCTCCTAGAATAGAATTAGATACTATTTGAATACTCATAAAAAAATATACCAAGGTATGTGTATAGAATTTTCTAAATGATATTAAAATGATGAAATTTGATAAAATTATTTTATGAAACTAGCGAATTATATGAGTTACTTTACAATGGAAAAACCGATCTCCTAGGACGTAAGGCAAGTTATATTTATGATTAGCAAGGAAATGTAAAAAGCGTTTTTAATCATTTGTAACCGCTATTATAAAAAAATATCAAAACTTCTAAACAATTTTTCAATTAAATATTGTACAACTTTATAAATCATTATTTCAAATATCCTAACATTAAATATCTATTTACTTAAAACATATATACTGAATACAATAACTCCCACAATAATTACTTAGATGACGCTTATCCAAAATATATTTCATTGGAACAGTGTTAATAACACCATTCATTCCAGATTTATAGCGAAATAAAAATAAAATGATTTTAACAAAATACTTATTTAGCGCTCCATAATAAATAAATAAATAAATAAACTCATACAATGACATAATACAAACATAGTATAAAGGTTTTTGTGACATTTTACATCTGATTTGATCACAATCAATTTGATTCGTTATAATTTATAAGAAATAGCTATGGTTTTATTGAATACTATTCTTTCAATGTATAGCATAAAATCTGATGATGAATCATATTAAACTGAATATTATTGTAAAACTGTATTGAACATAATTTAAAAACTGTCAAGCGTATTTTAGTCTACCTGAGTGTGTATTTTGAAATATGATTAAGCTTATTATTCGATTATTTGTACTATTATTACTTACGTTCAGCAATGGCCTTCTCTGTAAAATCAAATCATTTATTAATTTACAAACCACAATTATTGAATAGGTATAAATAAACATAAGAAATTTATTAGTATTTTAAAATGAAAATAAATATAGATAAATTAATAATATTTATAAATATAAGTAAAATTATTAAGCACTATAGAATATGATTATAAATAACAACTATTGTTAGCAGTAAGATATCACCAGGTTAACAATATATAATATATATACAACTAAAATTAAAATATATTATAAAAATATATATACATACAATATAATGAACATTATTCTTACATTATATTGCATAAATTCTGACAATGAATCATATTAAAATGAATATAATTGTAACAATGTACTAAGTTTAATTTAAAAAATGTCAAACGTATTTTAGTCTAGCTGAGAGTGTATTTTGAATTATGATCAAGCTTATTTTTCCATTATTTATACCATTACTACTTACTATTATCATCGCTTCCCCCTGTAAAATCCATTGATTTATTAATTTATATACCTGAATATTTATCTAAGCTGAAGAAATTTGTTAATAATTTAAAATTAAAATAAATATAGATTATAAAAAATAACAATATTTATAAATATAAGTAAAATTATTATGCATTATAGAATATGATTATAAGTAACAACTAGTATTAACTGTAAGACGTCACCAGGTTAACAATATATAAAATATATATATATATATATATATAAATAAAATTAAAAGATATAATAAAATATACCCTATGGTGAATTACGGTTAAAACTTGTTTTTACCCATAGTCTTTTTTTGTAGTCTCTCAGCACAAGATTGAAAATTTGAAAAATTTTATTTTAATCTAACTTTATATACATTATTTTTACAGAATTACGTTTTACAACAGCAATTCAAAGTATTTAACCGTTGTAAGAAATTCATTGATTTTAATTTATAATATTATTTTAATTCAATTTTTAGATATAAATTCTTTGAGGGCCAATTTAGATACCGATTTCATAGACCTATAAATAATATTACTAGGTATTTATATAGATTTTTTCTAAAAGAAATTTATTTGACGAAACGGTTCTTAAAAATGCATATGAAAGGATCGAATTCTATTAGATGTAATAACATAGAAACAATCTGATTTCCTAGGAACTAGGGCATGTTAAATTATATATCTGATTAGCAAGGAATTGTAAAAATCGATGTTAATAAATTGTAACCGATTTTATAAAAACAACATCACATATAAATTTCAAACAAATTTTCAATTAAATATTATATAACTTTATAAAAAATTATTTCAAAAAGTCTTAATATAAAATATATAGTAACTTGCAACATGTATACTGAATTTAATAACTCTCATAATAATTACTTAGATGATGCTTATTCAAATGTATCTCATTGGAACAGTGTTGCCAACCCTATTCATTCCGGAGTTATAACGAAATAAAAATAATTTCATTTTGATAAAATACTTATTTAGCGTTCCGGAATAAATAAATAAATAAAGAAACTCGTATAATGACTTAATATAAACATTAAACACAGTATATAGGTTATTGTGACATCTTACAACAGAAATTGAATAGCTGTAATTGTATTCGTTATAATTTATAAGCAACAGCCATGGTTTTATTGAATATTATTCTTTCAATGTATAGCATAAATTCTGATGATGAATCATACTAAACTGAATATTATTGTAAAACTGTACTGAACATAATTTAAAAACTGTCAAGCGTATTTTAGTCTAGCTGAGTGTGTATTTTGAAATATGATCAAGCTTATTTGTCAATCTTTATTCTTTTGCACTATTATTACTTACCGCGAGAACTGCCAGCCACTAAAAATCAAATGATTTATTAATTTATAAGTCATAACTCTTAAATAGGTATAATTAAATTTAAGACATTTATTAGTAATTTAAAATAGAACTTAATATATATTATTAAATATAACAATATTTATAAATATGAGTAAAATTAATATGTATTATAGAATATGATTATAAGTAACAACTAGTTTTAAATATAAGACGTCACCAGGTTAACAATATATATTAAGTAAAATTAAAAATATAAAATATAACCTATGATGAATTACGGTTGAAACTTGTTACTCATAATATTTTTTTGAAGTCTCTCAGCACATATTTTGTTAAATAAGTTTATTATATTTCTCTTTGCTCATAATTATTTGTTTTACTTTATACAAAAGATTGAATATTTGAAAATGTTTATTTTAATCTAGCTTGAGATACATATTTTTACAGAATTACGTTTAACAATGACAATTCAAATATATTAAGCGTTGTAAGATATCCTTTGGTTTTAATTTATATTAATATTTTGATTCATTTTTTTTAGATATAAATTCTCCGAGTGTAGATTTAGATACTGTTTGGATTTTTATAAAAATATAACTTCGTTTGTATTAGTGGCGTTTCCTGACTTTTGACATTGGGCGTTAATGTATAATATAAATGCACCCCCCCCCCTTTACATAAGAAAACTATGCATGCACAAAATATTTAATATGGGATGTTTTTTGTATGTTCTGTTCTTTATAATAAGTATAACAGGTAAAATAAAATATAATATATACACAGTGGCGGCTCGTGCTATTGTGCACTGGAGCATAACGTACACCACCTATAATTTTCAAAAATACAAAATATTATAAGGCATTTATACATATGATTTATAAAAATCTTTCACGAACTAATAATAATTATAATTCTAACACTAATAATATTAAATGCAGTATATGTTCAAGTATTGGACGTTACGCATCACAGTGTAGGTCTGGCCAAATGCAACAAAATACTAATAATCGTAGTTATAATAATAATACTAATCAGGCACCAAATAATTTTAAGCGTCCTGCAACTAATTACAATAATAATAATGATAATAAAATGTTAAACTGTACATATTGCGGTCGAGTTGGACACGAAATCTCAACATGTTATAAAAAATGCATTGACGAACGTAAAAATAATAGCATAAGTAATGCAATTCAGAATTCGGGATATGGTCAAGATCCGATGCGACACACGGAACATCGGAGATCCACTAAATATTTTCTGTGAATCCGAACGAAATTGCTACCACATCATATGAGAATTAAAAAATAATCATGTAAGCTGCCAATCATCCCATATAAATATTAACGAAATACAATTACTTATAGATACAGGTAGTGAAGTTAATATTTTAAAAATAAATTGTTTACGAGGGGATTAGTAATAGATTAAACAGATAGAATATACCTACGGGGAATAAATAATAACACAGACAATAGAGAAGTTAATAATACCTATAATAATAAAAGGGGAAGAAATGTATACGGAATTTCATTTAGTAGTCAAAGATTTTCCAATATTAAAAAACGGTATATTAGGAAATAAATTTTTGTCAAGTAACCAAACGATAATAAATTTAGGCAATAAAACATTGTCAATTAAAACTAAAAATGAGATTAATATTAATAATTACGAGAATTCTAGTACAACAAATATAGATAATAACAAAACAAAAACCGGAATTAATGATAAGGACAAAAATAAAGAAAGCAAAATTAATACGGGAATTAACAATAATAATAACAATGTAAAAAACGATAATATCGAAATAAATATAAGAACTAATAATAATAATGAGAATCCCGAAATCAAGGTTAACGCAGAAACTAGTGATAATAAAAATAATAATACGAATAATACCGATGACCGCGAAATTAAAAATGAGGCAAAAATCGATAAAAGAGAAGAGTTATGTTCCGCATATGAAATATGCTATTTCACTCTATGAAATATTAACTGAAGAAGATGGGGCAACTATAGACAAACAAATATCCATGTTAAAAGAGAGTTACGAACGGGTTTTACAAATAAAAAAGGAACAAACAAGTGTTATGACATCAAATATAGAAATATTAAACCAAACTATATATAATTTTAGTAGAGAGAAGGAAGCTTTAAATAATAATTTCGGTAAAATCGAACAGCGACTTAATAAAAAAAATTGGATGGTTAGTGACATAGAAATAGAGGAATTAATCGACCAACAAATTATGTTATATACTTTAATGAAAAGCCGTGTTTTGTTCGAGATTGATTTATTAGTAGAAATAATTACAGGAGCTCAAGCCGGGCATTCTGACACCAGACAACATTTTGTCACAACTAAAACAAGTTCGAACAGAGATTCCTAACCATTATAAGTTTCCGGCAAATCTGGATTTGGAGGGGGCATATAAAATATTAAATATAGCAGAACTAACTTGTTTTTATAAAAATCGATCACTGATCTTCGTAATCAGAATACCACTAGTGGACAGTTATGATTTTACCATATATAATTTAATATATTTGGGAGTAAAACATGAAAATGAAAGCTCGTACACTTATATAGACACTAATATAGAATATCTAGCTATCAGTAAAAATTACAAAAATTACGTAATTTATGATCAAACCCTTATAAATAAATGTAAATAAAACAATGAGTATCTACTCTGCTCAGGGGAACAAATGGTATATAATAGTCATAAAAAATCCATGTGAAATAAATTTGGCCATGAAGCCGGCCGAACTACCAAATAACTGTAAAATTAAACACGACAGAACAATTGAAAATAAATTTCAAAAATTAAAACACAAAAATATTTGGGTTTATTTCACAAACCAAGAAAATTTAGTGTTAGATTATGAGAAGGAGAAAACCGGGTTAACATTAAAGATTGAAGGAACGGTATGACTATCACTGTGGGAAGATTGTAAATCGATCACTACAAATTCAGTATTAATACCTATAAAACACATAACAATTGTAAATTTAGTAGACATAATATCCGAGTCCATAATATCATTAAATATTAGTAATATATCGATCTCAACTTCGGATATAAGTCACGTAGAATTACAAAAATTAAATATAACTGAATTAAATCCATTAAAAGGAGTTTTCCATATTATGAATAAAGTAGACGAGGCCATTAAACATAGAGGCAAATTAGAAGGAGATATCAATAATAAACCTAATATACAAAAATTAAGTATACAGAAAAACAGGCAACATTAACGTAACGCTCCTAATCCTGATGATACACCTATGAATATATATATATACATATATATATATAAAAGAGATAAAGAATACCGAATGAGTCGGAATTGTTAAAACCAATATTGGGAAAACCATGGAGAATTTCCAAGTAGAGGGGACAATTCTAATCACGGTTCACTTAAAATCAATAACCATACGACGATAATATGAGTTCAAAGGATAAAATATATATAAAAAAAAAAATGATAAAATTAAATATGAGCATTATATAACTATAGAGAAGAGCATTATATAACTTATAAGAGTGGAGGGAACAAATAACAAATTAATTATTTTATGTGGAAGAGAGGGGGTTTGAAACAGTGTAAGGACTGTAAGGTGATCCCCGGGGAAAGTGTGACAGCCCAACTTAGGTTAATGGTTATGGATATTTGGTGTGGGAAAAAGAGGGTGTACAAAAAGAAAAATATAGTTAAGGAACCGAGGATTAGATGGTGGAAATTAACAGGTGAAAATGAAAAAGTATTTATAAGAAAGCTAATTGGGACAGGGATGTGGAACATGGAAGGGAATATAAAGGAAATTTGGGAAAAGGTAGCAGAGGGTGTTAAGAAAGTTGCTAAGGAAGTCGTAGGCGTGAGTAGAGGTAATATATCACAGGATAAGCAAACATGGTGGTGAGCAGAAGAAGTACAGGAGATAATATCAAAGAAAAAAATACAGTTTAAGAAATGGCAGAAAAACAGAGAGAGGGAGGATTGGGTAGAGTATAAAAGTTTACCTAAAGCAGCAAAAAGTGCAGTGAGTAAAGCTAAATTAAAGAAATATGATGAGTTGTATGAGAGGTTAGGAACTAAAGAAGGTGAAAACGAAGTGTACAGGCTGGCTAAGGAAAGAGAAAAACAGTCCAGGGACTTTAGAATTGTTTGGTGTATAAAAGATGAGGATAGGAGAGTGTTAACAAAGGAAAAGGAAGTGATTGAAAGACTATTTTGAGGGATATTAAATGAGGAATTTCCAAGAGAGGCAATTGATCGGGTAGTGTGGAAATTGGGTATGGTAGATTTAATAAGAGAAGAGGAAGTGTGGAGTGCTGTGAGAAAAATGAAAAATAAGAAAGCGGTGGGACCGGATGGAGTGCCAGTAGAAGTATGGAAAGTATTGAGAAGTTTATGTGTACAATGGCTGACAAAGTTCTTTAATAAGATACTAGTAGAAGGAAAAATTCCAGAAGCTTGGAGGAAGAGTTGTGTAGTACCAATATTCAAGGGTAAAGGAGGTGTACAGGATTGTGGAAATTATAAAGGGATAAAACTTATGAGCCACAGTATGCAGATTTGGGAAAAGATAATAGATAAAAGGGTAAGAGGTGAGACAACTGTTACTAGAAATCAGTTTGGGTTTATGCCTGGGAGGTCAACAATGGAGCCAATATTTTGTGTGAGACAGATTGTTGAGAAGTATAGAGAAATCAAAAAGAAATTGTGTATGGTATTTATTGATCTAGAGAAGGCTTATAATAGGGTTCCTAGGGAGATCTAAAGTGGGCATTAATGAAGAAAGGACTACCAAAGGTGTATGTGAACATAATTGAAGATATGTATGAAAGGGCTAGTACAAGAGTGAGAAGTCTGTGTGGAGAAACTGAGGATTTTAGGGTCAGAGTAGGGGTACATCAGGGTTCAGCTTTGAGTCCTTACTTATTTTCCCTGGTAATGGATAAGATAATAAAGGATATACAGGGGGAGGTACCATGGTGTATTTTGTTTGCAGATGATATAGTACTGATAGGAGAAAGTCCCGAGGAAGTGAATGGTATACTTGAAGAGTGGAGGGAAGCTCTGGAAAGTAAAGGACTAAGGATTAGTAGGAATAAAACAGAATATATAGAGTATGATTTTGGTGAAAGGGAACACAGAGGAAATAGGGAAAGTCTAGAAATAAAGCTAAGTGGGGATATGGTGGGTGAAGTGGAGAGGTTCAAGTATTTAGGGTCTGTTATACAGAAAGATGGGGGTTTCGAAGAGGATATGAAACACAGGATTAAGTGTGGATGGACAAAGTGGAGAGAAGCGTCAGGTATTCTGTGTGATA
>JAIPRL010010601.1:5000-15137 GCA_025469235.1 Pemphigus obesinymphae
CTTGCTCAAAAAGTTAAGGTTAGCAGCCACCCTTCTATCCGCTAGTGAGCTAAGTGAGAGGTAGTTAAGGACGTTGGAGTAGTCGTGTTGGGGATGCTCAATTTTAAGAACATAGGCCGCAAAGGAATTATAAATAAACTGTAATAAGAATGCGGTACATAGATTTGCTATGTTATGTGTATATAAGACAGAGACAACAAATGTGTAGGTACCGTTTTTTTAATATAAAGTATATAATGAATAATTTTGCCCAGTGCGGTCTTACGCATAAAAATGGTAGATTATCCTCAACAAATCTTTTATTAACTAGAGACAAATTTTTATGAGGTCCACAGTTTTTAAGTAGTGATTCTTGAAAAATTTTAAGAGAAACCTGGAAGTAGTACCACTTGTCTTAAATCATAGTCCTATTGATGGTATATTTCTGCTGAAAATAAGATACTGTCTGTAAATAAATATTACACTTTTCCTCATTTGTCATAATGTCCTGATTATCCTCGTTGGTCTCCCAAAATATTGTGGGATCAATTAGTATGCCGGTGCTTTTATAACTATCTATGACAACAATATGTACTTGTCTATTCCTGGGATTCTATCCATCCACAGTATCTTCACAGTGGAATTGTTCAAAGACGTTTAGTCCTTTATTTCTAAAAAGTTAGCTATTTGCATTCTTACCTTATGGTGTGCAGAGTTCCCTAAGCTTTCCATTTTTGGCATGCACCACGAATATGAGGGAGTGTTTATGATATCTGTCTCTCACTGCAGATAGGATATAACTCCCTCGATTGTGCCCTCCTATTGTGTGGTTGGACATTGAGTTCATAGATATATTTATTGAGTTAGTTTATTCACTACTAGTGAGACTAGGTTTACTTGATACCCAACTATTTGCTTTTGTACAACTACTATACCATTTAACCCCTATTACATGTTGAACAAGACCTATTCATTTAATGTATTATTCATTCTTAATTTAGATGCATGGTCCACACGTTTGTGATTGTAGTGTATCCAATGCGTGTTGCACACTCACATAGTTCAGCATCAAACTTACACACTTTATGCAGATGTTCATCTTTGATTTTCTGGAGATCCTGACATATGACATAATACATATTTGACATGTTACAAGGAGGTTTCCTATTTAACGAAAAGAATTCCAAGGCCTCGTAATTTCCTTCCTGTGTAATACACATATCAAATTAATCCGTCAACTTGTTCCAAGAATTGAGTTTCAAGTAGGGGTTTTTAAAGGAGTATACTAACTTTGGGAAAACATGCTGATCTATTATATTTAATTTTTGGTCTTCTCTTAAAAGGAGACTTGTTACCAAATTTCGAAAATCTCTTTTAAGAGTTTTGAGTTGTTTCTTTTGAAAATTATTTGGTTGGAAAATTAACACCTAAATATTTTACAATTTCATTTGGTGCTATTGAATGAATTTCTGTATGGTCTGAAAAAACTAATGGGTCTTGAAAAAGTTTTCTATTCTGAATTGATGTAAAAAAAATAGTTAAAATTATTCATTACGTGTACAGTAGTTATGAATAGAATTTTTGAGTTTTTTTATGATTTTATGTATTTATTTTACAGCTTATGATCATGCAAGAGTGGTATTTACTCTCAATGATGGTGAAAATCTCCTTACATACCAAGCAGTTAAGGATATGTGTCTTATACAGGAACGTTTAGAAAACTTGGTAGAATATAAAGACGTTTGTGACTCACAAGATCATACATGTTGTCCACCGTGGTCTTTAGTTAACTACATAACATTATTGAGAAAACATAAGTCATGTTCAGAAATTACAGTAATTAAAATATAATTGATTATTTCAAACATTTTTTATTAAGTATTGTTTTTTAGCCTAGAGATATCAATTCAACAATGACAATACTTGAGGGATGTGCACATTACTACCACGATAATGAGTTATTAGAGTGGCAAACAGGTTTTCGAACAATACCACGCCAATGTGTCCAATTCAGTGCAGTTTATAACTTGATGCATTATCATTTAGATGTGAATTTCATGCCACCACATGTAAATAAAAGAAATTTTTTTTTACATGTTAATATAGTTGAAAAATAATTTTTAAAGTGTATAATTTACAATTAAAAAGGCACCTACAAGAGTTTTAACAAGTTCGATGATGTTTTTACCTTTTGGAAAAGGATCCATTGTTCATGTGTATAGAGCAATCAAAGATGCTAACTTATCAACATCATTAGTTAGAATCTCAGCAATAGATTTTGGTAAACATTTTTATTAATAAATACTAAAATTTTTTTTAAATTTTTTTTATATTTATTTTATGATTTTTAGGTGTTAAAGAAAAATTATTTGATCTTGAGCTTGTCAGAGACATATATCTCATTTTTTTGAGTATATTTTTCATCATGTTGTGTGTATTATTTTACACATGGTCATTAATAATTACAATCGTGACTCTATTGAATATATTATTTTCTTTATCCGTGTCCTATTTCATTTATACTTTTGTATTTCGTATAAGTTTTTTCCCATTTATGAATGTTCTTGCAATCATTGTACTCATTGGAGTCAGTGCAGATTCTTCATTTATCATGTGTGATGTATGGAAAGTAATCAAAATTAATGACCAGGCTGACTCTTTGGTTGATGTTATTTCTAAGACATTAAAGCATTCATTGCTGTCCATATCATTATCTACAACAACAACATTTTGTGCATTTGCATCATCATTTCTCAGTTCAATTAATGGAATTAGTTGTTTTAGGTATGTTTATTAAAATAGTATTCTTATTAGATATATTATATTCTAATATTTTTTTTTTAAAATTAGCATTTTTTCAGCTATGGCAGTTTTTGTGAATTTATTAATAACTGTAAGCTTATTGCCTTCCTGTATTGTACTTTTAAGTTCACAGCACAGGCATAATATTGTGTTATTTGACGGTGGGTCAGTTAATAAATTACTGTCAATGGAACAAATGCTACGTCGGATTCAAACTTCATTTAATGCCTGGTTATTAAAAATAGTTTTTCGTTTCCGTTGGATATGGATTATATTTTTCTTTATCCTGGGTCTTTTAAGTGCATCTATAATATGGATATGGCCAGGCATGAAACTACCAGAATCTGTTGAATTTCAGTTGTTTCGAGAGTCTCATCCTTTTGAACAATACGATTTGGTATATAAAAACCAATTTTGGTTTGAAAGAATTTTAAGAGTAAGTTATGATAGTATTATTGAAATGAAATTTTTCACTATGCATATAATTTAATTTTAATTTTCTAGATTGATAATAATCCAGAAAATCGTGTTCCGTTACGCTTTGTCTGGGGCTTATTTCCCAATGACACTGGAAGTCATTTGGATCCAGAAGATCACGGGGATCTAATATACGATCCAGATTTTGATATGGCTCATCCCAAATCCCAAAGTTGGCTGTTGCAATTTTGTGGAAATTTGCGTATGCAACCCTTCTATCGAGCTGTCGGAGGACCACAAATGACAAACTGTTTTATGGAAACTTTTGTGAAGTGGATGGGCCATGATTGTATAAACAATCTCGAACAAAATCGTTGGCCATGCTGTAATTCATTTGAATTTCCTTATCCAAGAAATGTATTTCATTTCTGTATTATAAAAGCTATGTACATTGTATACAATACGCCGAGTTCCATATTTGTTCCATCTGCAGCTGGACCTAAGTTTTCAAATCCATTATTTCATTCTTTTAATCAAACACTTATACCAATCATAAAAGCGGTTGTTGTGGAGTTTGAAAGCAACTTTGCTTTTACTACATCTTATGTTGATATGGAACATTTTTATAAACAAGTAATTTTTTTGTTTTACTAAACATATTTCATAGTCTTGAGTTGGGCGAGTATTATTTTTGCATACGAGTTGAGTCTAATATTACTGTTTTTGTATCGAGTACTCAAACACGAACAAGTACTCAAATTTAATCAAATAGTCAAATATGATTTAGTTAATAGGTAATTAGGGCCAGGGAAATAGGAATGCATGTTAATAGTATCTCGCAATCATACATTTTAAATAAAAATTTTTTTGTAAATTTAAAAGTTTTTCTCAGAAATATTGGATTTTTGAGTTATTTTTATCTTTTACACTTTGAATCCTCCTATAAAACACCAATCAGTTATTATTTTAAATCTATACAAATATGAGTACCTAAAAAAAATTTGTGTAAAGTTAAGTATTTGAATTTTCGAGCATTAAAAAGTGAGAGTAAAAATAGAGTACGAAACTTGATGTGAGTATTTGTTTCAAAGTCGAGTACTTGTTTAACTTTATAATTGATGTTAATGTAAAAATATATTATTATTAGATTCTGAGCGAAGCGAGGAATGTATTAGTTTTACTATGATGTTATATTTATTTTTTATATTTGTACCCAAAAATGTTATAAGTGATTAAATTATATATTATAATAATTGCTCTAATCATTACATATAGCAACATTTTCTAGTAAAAAATTGCGAGTTGGTACTTTAGAGAGGTTATTTTTAATTTTTTCTATAAACTCTTAAGAAAAATAACCAAACAATTAAGGAAAAACAATAAAAGAATGATTTTGTTAAAATGAATCTGGTTTCTTTGTCGTTATTCCATAAATAATAAGTCTTGAAATTTTCACATAAAATGTTGTTTAAAAACTTTTTCGACATTTCCCTCTCATTTTCGGACTGTTTATAGCAGTTAAATATTAAAGAATTTTTGTTATAAAAGAGTTAATTTTAAGTTTCAAGACTTGAACATTTTATACAATGTTAAAAATATGCCATTCTAGTTATGTTCAAAAAAATGTTGTAGTCATTTCAAATTTTGACATGTATTATTTTACTATAAAAATCTGTTTGAATACCGAGAAAAATAATGGGTCCATAGACTTGAAATTTTCATCAAAAACACATATAAGTACAAAATCAATATTAACATTTTTCTCCCATTTTTGAGCTATTTAAATAAAATGTTGTTTAAAAACTTTCGACATTCCCTCTCCTTTCCTTTTTTGGGCTGTTTATAGCAATTAAATATTGAAGTTTTCTTTGTCATAAGAGTTAGTTTTAGGTTTTAAGATCTGAAATTTTAATACAATGTTAAAAGTATGACATTCCAGCTATATTCAAAAATCGATACACACAAAATTTTATACATAATTTCATACATAATTTTATAGTACTTGTACTATTTCGCTATGAAAATGTGTTCGAATAATAGGGAAAAACTTAAAAATTTTACCAAAAGCTTATATATTCAGTCAAAATTGATGTAAAAAAAAAAAAATTAAAATTGTTTTCTTAATTTTGGACTATTTATAGAAATTTTCAATTTTGAAGTATTTTTTGTCATAAAAGACTTAATTTTAGTTATTAGCGACAGTAATACTCATGCTAATATGTTTTACACACCTGAACTTCGCTCTGAATCATTTTATCGAAAGAAATGATGTATCATTGCTTTCAAATTCAGTATCATTTCCAATGAACGAAATGCTTCCACCCCCTACTGACCGGATTTTTTAATTTTAATTTTAGGTTGAATCATGGTCATCTACAATGATGGAAACTGCACCACCTGGGCTTAGAAATGGTTGGTTTTATAGTCATCTTGGCTTTTATGATCTTCAAAAGACATTATTTGAAGATACCGTAATGTCAGCTTTTATTGCACTATTTTTAGCTTTTATCATCATGTTCTTTGTGACAACAAGTATTTCATTAACAGTGATAACAGTGGTTACCATATTTTTTATAATTTGTACAACAATTGCTGTGTTAGTTTTAATGGGCTGGCGTCTTAATGTCTTAGAATCAATTGCTACTTCTGTAGCAATTGGTTTATCAGTAGACTTCAGTTTACATTATACAATTGAGTATCAATTAGCATGTGAAGATTCACCAAGAGCGACAGCCGTATCTAAAGCATTGTCTTTAATGGCATGTCCATCATTGATGGGAGCAATTACAACAGGTGCTAGTGGAGCATTCATGTTACCTTCAGACGTTTTACCATATGCTCAGCTAGGCATATTTCTAATAATTATAATGTTTATTAGTTGGTTTTACTCTACATTTTTCTTGATATCATTGTTATCGGTATTTGGTTCAGATTATGATCATGGTCCTTATCCATATCGTTGTTGTAGAAAATTACGAAACATCAATGTAAATGATAGACATAAACGTCGAGCAAGACATGCTTCTCCATTTTCTAATGTTGCATCAGAGTCTACTGTATCATGTATAAGCACTGCTGTTGTAAATCAATCAACAGCTCATGAGTTGGATACTTTGAATGTTCACCCAGTAAAATTTCAACCTCCGAATTCCAAAGTGGCTAATTCATGTTTATATTTGAATATTGACGATGATGATATAATGAAAAAAAATGGATCTAATGTTGTACACATTTAATATTCATCCATGCAATATATTTATTTTCTATTTGACTTGGAAAGTAAAATAATTATAATTATTAGAACTGCTTATGCTCAATTAATTTTCCATTAGATGATATTAAATATCGATTCAATTATGTAAGTATCTAATTAAAATTATTTAGGTTTTAAGACACATAGTTTGGTAATATTATTTTTGATCTCTTTTGTTTGTAAAATTATTACTTATTAGTTTTATTATTATTTATAAAATATGTTTAAAGTCTAAAACCGGCCTCATACTACTTGAACCTTGTACTTTATAGTTACAGTTATTCTACTTAGAAAAATAATTCTGTTATGGATAAAATTATATTTTATTGTTGTTTCAATGTATCTACAAAGTTTGTCTATGAAGTATCCAAACTTTTGTTGTAGCTATGGAAATATTTAATTTTGATCAATACCGACAATGTCTCCTTTAAAGTATTTTTTTTTGTAATCTACAACCTTGTTCTAATGATGCTCCTACTTTTGAAAGTCCTGTCCTAGCTCCCTGTAATTTCTAGCTGTTTCCTAAATTGAAAAAAATATTAAATGGAAGATTTGAAGTCAGAAAGATGAGTTTAAGGAATGCTTTCAAAAGTGGGAGCATCATTGGAATGAGGTTATAGCTATCAAATGAGAGTATTTTGAAGAAATTATAATTCAATACAGATAATTATCGGTATTGATCAAAATTAAATATTTTGGTAGCTACAACAAATGGTCGGATTCTCTCCGGACAGACCTTGTATACTTATCTTGTATTTTTGATATATGCATCTGAGATAGGTACTGTCTAGTCTGCATCCAGCGCCAGATAGAATTTCTACCAGCCCAAAAAGAGTTTTTGAACATTTAAAAAAAATGTTTAGTGTACTATAAAGTAACTACTGGCTATTAAGAGGCTACTAAATTTTACTTTTTGTTCTTATATTGGTCACACATTACTTAATCGGTCCAAATATCACGCTGCCTATCGAGTTAAACTCGTCAACTCGCCAGGCCTGCTTGGATGTTATTCTAATTAATAACTTTTACGTGGAGTGTGCTTACGGGCAGTGTTGGATCTAGGAGGAGGGCGAAACGGGGCACTTGTCCCGGGTGCCATTATGGTGGGGCACAAAATGTAAAATAAAAATATTTAAGTTTTTGTCCCACTTTTGGAAGTGGGGTCCTGTTTATCGCTTTTAATTTTTAATAAAAATATATAATACATTAGATGGAAAAGAGAAAAGAAAAATTCATTGTATTAGTTTAGAAATATATTGTGACTTCTAAAAATAAAAATGATATTATATAGTTATATAATACGTCGAATTAATAAGTAATTGATAAGTGAGATGGAGATACATAGCTCTAAAATATGATGTATACCTAATTATTGATTTATGTTTTAATGTAATTATTCAAATTGTTATTAACTACAAATATTAACATTTAATAAATATTGCTCATTAGCATATTATGGTTGTGCAAAATAAATTGTTAAAAATACTTATAATAATTGAGAATATGACGTTATCGATTAGGTTTTCTTTGTTATCTAAAATTATTTAATTGTGTTGATAACTTGTAAAAATTTTAATGCGATTATATTTATGGACTTAAATTGTATAAAATATTATATTGTAGAATATTTTTTGAACTTTGTACAAAATAAAAATGAAGCAAGAAGCAATGTCAATTTTATTTATATTAGTTTATTATTATGTTTGAAATTAATATACTTATATAATATGATACATTTTATTCAAAATCTTTTATGTTGAACATATAAATCCAAGGTTGGTAAATTTTCAACTATCTACCTATGTAGATTAACTAGGTAATAGTGAATTACCTAACTAAGCGTTACAAAATAAACACAAGTGACAATAAACTTAAAAACTCGAAAAATCGAAAAAATATGATTAGTACTTTCCATGTTTATGTGTACCAGTGCTTTATTTAGGAGTGAATGTGGGGGACACAGTACCTACTTATTTTATTTAAAAATATTTCAATATTCATTTTCTAAATTATTTAAATGGAATGCTAAAGATGGAAATAATAATTATTTAATTTTAATTATACCTATATATATATTTTTAATATAGTGTACGAATTATAGGCCCTATTCTTTAAAATTTACATAAAAAAATCTATATTTATTTAAAAAAAATACAATATTAGAATGTTATTGAGGGGAATGGGAATAGATAAAGTTGTAGGACATTAAACAACAATGTGAAGTCAATTCAAATATTTTGAAGAGTAGCTATGTGTTCCGTAAATGTTGGGTGGCACTGTAATTGCAAATGATGACAAAATTATTGAATGTTTCTACATGCTAATAGTTCGATTGCTTAGTCTTGATATTTTGCTGTGTTCAAGGCATGCTTTTTCAACGCTGTGTACACATTTTGAGTCTAAAATTCGATGTTTCATTTATATAAGGGCTAATTTTGAAATGTCGTGGAGTTGAGTGAAATGAAAACATTCAGTAGATATTTTCCGAATTTATACCCTGATAGGGGATACAACATTTTTGTCTTCTTTAGGAACGCAAATTTTTATTATATTTTTGCGTCTTTTTAATTTTTTTTCAATTCAACTATATTTTCCTATACCTACTGATCTCGAAACCCACCCAATAATTAATATAAAGGGACAAGAAAATTGTGTAATCCAGGTACCTACTATATTCTTGATTTTATTCCTGACACATGTAAGAGACATACCTACCTAATATATATTATAATATATAATATATAATTCATTCAGAAGCGGAACTATAGGGGGCAGGGTAGACGAGGATTGATCTCTGGACGTAAAATATTTGAGCGTTTCTTATTATTTTAATAATATTTATAATATTTTATTTATACCTTAAAACTTGTTCAATTATTTTTAAAGCGGAATAATTAGTCTCATATATGCAATCTCGAAGAGATTTTTTTGATAATAGCCAATTAATTATTTACGAATTTCCAGATAATTTAGACGTATAATTTTATTAATTTATAACATAAACATTTAATCAATAATCAGAATAGGTAGCTGGCACCCAAAACTATACTAATTTCGTAATTCATTACAAATACAATATAGAAATTATAAAATTTATTCATTTTTGTATGATTTTAGCCATAAATATAATCTTCAGATTTCAAAGCATATGAAATGGCCAATCTTATGAAATCGATTTATTCAGTAGGTATAGTTGGAATGTTATTATTATAGCCTATATATAGGTGAATACCAATAATACATTGAAATAATAATAATATGCATAATATATCCAAGGATGTAGTGGAGGGTATACGGCGTATACCCACTTCTCAATTTTTTTGTTAATGCGTATAGCCAAACTTTTTTTATTTGTACTCGGGTATACGATCGTATTATATAAAAATGACTACCTATGCCCATAATCATTACCTATGTAACTATCCATTTTCCAAAATGTTAAATGCTTGTATAGACCGTAGGTATAAATGAACAGTACACACAAATATATAGGTACCTACTTATATTTTTGTGCAATTCTCTCCACGTCATATAATAACTCATTGATGAGTAGGGCACCTAATATAAAGCAGGGAGTCAAAACGGGTTTGAACCCGGGGTGAAAACCCGTGTAACCCGCAAAATATTAAAACCGTGTTAAAGCCGAAACCCGTAACCCGGAAAAAGTGATACACGTTTTTTAAACC